>JAJPUD010005068.1:107883-172210 GCA_023553655.1 Myrmecobius fasciatus | reverse complement strand
CTGTAAGATAATTTCTTGGGAGTTTGATTGGTATGGCACTAAATAAGTAAATTATTTTGGGTAGTATTGTCCTTTTTATTATATTCGCTCATCCTACCCATGAGCATTTTAAGTTTTTCCAATTGACTAGGTCTGATCAATGATGGATTTTATGAGGGAAAAAATGCTGTCAATGTTTGCATCGATTCCCTTCAGTTTTTTAAGTTGTCTCACAAAGAATCAAAATGTGGCAAGCCTTTCCAACACTTTTCAATTGCTGTTGTTTTGGTGTAGAATTCTGATATCACCAGAGTAAGGAACTCCAAAAGAGAAAAGTCACTTTATCTTTGCAGATTAATACCAGCTCTGCAACTTACAATCTCAAATAGTTGCCTGTGCCAAAGGACAGTTTAGCAGTTTGTCTAGGATCACACAGACAGTGCATGTAAAAGTTGGAATCTGTGTCCATGATTTTTCAATTCCATTTGTCAGTCAGCTAGTGTCTATAAAGTACCTGTTATGTGCTAGGCAGTTTGTTAAGTACTGCTCTCTACTAATTAAAAATGTCTCTCTTCTGCTATTGGCTATGTGAAAATTGATGCCTAAATTTTTTTTTAAAGATTTGACTAAATTAAGAAACTACTTTTATGCTGCATACAATGAACATTCACTAATGATTTTTACATTATGTAGTTTCACTGACATTTTAGGCAACCCAACTACCTTTAACCAGCCATACTTCATACACTTTTCCCATTATGTATCCTGAATGCTAAGAAACCTGTACTAATTGCTATTTTCTCTTGCATTCTCCTGCCTTTGTTTATTAAAGCAAGCTATTCTTTAAGTCTGTAATATGTAAACAATCCACTTATCCTTCTGTTGAAATCTGTCTTCTTTATTCAAGGTCCTTCTCTGGACCTTGTTATCTTTTTTATATAGACTTCAATTGTATTCCAAACTAAAAAAAAATGTCTCATCCCTAATTTTTCATGTAACTTTATGTATTTTCTTTGTACTTATCAAATTCTACACAATTTTATAAGCCTAGGATAATGGTATCATAATTTGATAATAAAAGTTGAGAATAATACCCAAAAAGTTGTAAAAATCAATAATATTTACAATAAGGTAACTGAGATAAAAAGAAGTTAAATGGCTTTCAGAATACATATAATTAACAGGTTTTAAGATAGGATAACAGTAATAGCTAATATTTATGTAATACCTATTGTGTGCCAAATACTGTACAAGTGTAGGTGGTAAATGCTATTATTATCCACATTTTCTAGATGGGGAAAATGAGACAGATAGTTTTTAAGCTCCCCAAATCACACAGCTAGTGAATGTCTGATATCAGATTTGAACTCAGGTCATTTTGATTCCAGGCTTAGCATTTTATCCACTGTGCCACAGCATTCTCTCTCTTAATCTTTCCACTTCTCCATGTTGCCTATTGCTTTTTATGTGTCTTATATATCTTTCAATAGTAAATGGTCAATAACCATATATTAAGTGCTAGGCACTTTGGGAAATTCTTGAAATATAAATAAGAAAAAAGAAAGACAAGCCTTGGAGTACTTAGGAAGACCCACATTCAAATCTAGGCTTAGATACTTGTTAGCTATGTGAACCTAGGCAAAAATATACCTGCCTCAGATCCTTCATCTATAAAATGATGATAACAGTTATCTTCTGGGTTTGTTGAGAGAATGAAATGAAAAAAATACTTGTAAAACACTTTCTAAAACTGACTTAAAAGTTATCATCATTACTATATTTTTATAATCCAATGGGGAGAAGACACAAAGAGAAGGTAAAAATGTTGATATGTTGGAGTGAGTAGGATGCCCATAACTGACAAGTGAGAATGTTAAGGTAGTATTGAATTAGTATTGAATTCAAAGATGAATTAG
Organism: Myrmecobius fasciatus; assembly: GCA_023553655.1. Lineage (NCBI taxonomy): Eukaryota > Metazoa > Chordata > Mammalia > Dasyuromorphia > Myrmecobiidae > Myrmecobius > Myrmecobius fasciatus. The sequence goes on along the minus strand of JAJPUD010005068.1, from coordinate 170,315 downwards.
TTTCCAAGAAGAGGAGATAAATTCAGTCAGATAAACTATGAATATCTTAAGAACATGGATTTTCACATTACAACAATGAAATTATAAATTGTCATTTCAGAAACATGATCCATTGCCTGTCATTGTATTTTACCTACAGTAAATGTTTCCTAAACGAAGGCAATTTTAAGTCAATTGCTAATCCATTCAATTCACATTGGAAAAAATGGGCAAAGTATTTATTATGTACCTCCAATGTATCAGATCCTGGGCTAAACTCTGCAGATTTAAACAAAAGAAAAACGTTTATATTAAGGCCTAATTTGAAGTAGTAATGACAATTATTCTATTTAGCATTTCTGTTGATATTTTGAGACCTAAAATTCGTTGGCAAACAAAATATTAGGAAATCAGAAATTATTCAGATACAGTTCTACTCCTAAATATATGTTTGCCATGAATTGAAACGTTTGTAGAAAGAAAACAAGTCACTATTTATATTCAAGAGGGTCTAAGCATCTGTCGTCTTTGAAAAGGGATGACCCAGAGGTGAAAGTGAGAATTAAAATTAGATTGAGACTTCACTCAAATGTGGCAGCACTTACTCTTAATACTATTTAGAGATGGAAAAAGTACAGCATATGACATGAAGGAAGGAAAGAGAATGCTCAAGGGGATGATGATAATTTCTCTCATGATTCTATTCTTGCCATTTTAGTACAGGGAAAGACAGACAAACTAAGACTAAAGAATCAATTGCAAAGAAGGCAGCAGCGTGGGACACTAAAATAAACCTAGATTTGGAGTCAGTGAACTTGAATTCAAATCCTTGCTTGCTTAATAACTAGCTGGGTGATCTTGTGCAAGTCATTCTCACTCTGAGGTGGGGGGGGGAAGGATCTCTATTTCCTTAACCACATATTTAAAAAGTGGGTAAAATATCCTCTAACCTTTTTTCTAGTTCTAAATTTATGACCCAAGATGAAATGGAAGGGATTGGCTGCACACATTTCTTCACTTTGATACTTCAAGCATAAAAAATAAGATGTAGTTAATAAGTTACTTAACAACTATTAAACCACAAAGGAGATGTTTATTACTTTAAAATAAAGTGGTAAAAGACAAGTTATTTACCATATCTGCCTGTTTTTGATGTGTAGGAAAAATAAAAATTAAATACACTATAGAAAAAATTTCCTGAGAGTAGAAATAGGGACTTGACCTTTGATATTACTGCTATGAGGAATTCCTCTACCAATGCAGGTCAATCTGTTTGCTGGAGAACTGGAGAGTTTAAGTGACTTGACCCATGTCATACAATGTGTATGTAACAGAGGGACACTTGAACCCAAGTCTTTGAGGCCTTTCTATCCATTAGGTCAGTAGTGTCAAACACAAATAGAAATAGGGCCACTAAACTGTACATAAGGATTCCTGATGCTCACATGTTAGTGTGATTTTTGTTTTATTGCATATCTATTTTGTAAAATTTCTCCAATTATATTTTAATCTGTTATTGACCTCATTTGGGATTGTTGTGGGTCATCTGCAATCAACAGGTGGTTTGATACCTCTGTTTTAGTTTTTTTTTTTCCTATGGAAGGTGGGAGGATTTGAATACTACATTTATTTTAAAGTTAACTAGATTGCAATTAGAGGTTCATTGGAAGGAGTTATATGGAAGGATTCATTAAAAACTCTATTGAGATTTTCTAATAATCTAGATTTATGTGTGTTTCTCTTCTATGCCAATCAATTCTTATACTAAGTATTTTGTCCACTTCAGAATATTTAACTTCTCCTCAGTGGTGTTGCCTAAAGCAGTAACTTTTGTCTATGAAAAAATTCTACTCAAGAACTACTAAGCAAAATTTCCCTTCTGTGTAATCTTCTTGTTTAAAATTGAAAGGGGAAAAATAATCCTAGCAAGGTGACTTTTTCTAAGGAGTGAACTATTAAAATTTAGTATTTGTATAATCGGAAATAATGCAAATCTACATTAACCTTTCTTTGTCTGTGTATAGGAAATTGCTCATCTCTATCTCTAAACACATTTCTACTAGGTTCATTAAGTCTGCTTGCAAAACTTCTAGAATTTTTTTTAACAGGTATAACAGTGGGAATTAAGTCAATCAATCTCCCTCTCCCATCAACCGGTCATTCACCCCAACCTCTAAAGGACAAAGTTATATGGGCAAAGTAAGGTGGCATAATTGATTCCTGTCCTTACAAGCTTTGAAGAATGGGGTTAACTTTGCTGTTTTGCTAAATCACATGAAAATGGCTTTCCTGGTGCAATTAAGATATTGCACTTTAGAAAGGCAGTTTATTCAATGATAAGAAGAAATCTAATGACCTTAAAGGTACTAATGAACAATAAATTGTCTCAGAAATTGGCATTAGTATGTAAGTGATTGTACAAGTTCAATAATCTGTATCAAGAAAACCAAATCCAGTCTAATAAAGCAATCTAGTGCAAGCCTATCATGTTAGCTTCTCTTCTGCCTCCTACCTCCATTCTTAGATTTTTCAATCATAAACAAATTCCAAAATGGTTTTGATAGAACATGTCTCACTAGTCAGAGATTCTTATCTGTGTGTGTGTGTGGGTGTGTGTGTGTGTGGGTGGGTGTGTGTGGGTGAAAGAGAGAGAAAGACAGAGAGGCAGGGAGAGAGACAGAGACACAGAGAGACACACACACGGGGGGGGGAGAGAGAGAGAGAGAGACAGAGAGAGTGAGAGAGAGAGAGAGAGAGAGAGAGAGAGAGAGAAACCCTGGAGCCATTTGGCTAAAACCTATGTAACTTTTCTCACCATGATATTTTTAAATACATGAAATAGAATAAATAGAATTGCAAAGGAATACTATTGGTTGGTTTTCAAATATTTCAATTTAAGTAAATAGACCCTCAGGTTAATAACTCCTCCATTAGCTTAATATCACATTTTCACAGTTATGAACACATATAGACCTATGTCTGAATCTTACTCTTCTCCCTATCTCCTCTAGTGCCTTGACCATAGCTTTCTGCAGAGTAAATGCTCAAAAAGCACTTAGGAAATTGTATAAAATTGAGTGCACTTAATGTAGTGCACCTGGTATTGGCAGGAGGATTATTTGGAAAATGCATATTTAGATTTAGAGAACTTTCCCATTTCCATATCTTATATCCATATAAAAATTCTAATTGTGCTTAAAATGCAGCACAAAATGTGGTAGTCAGATTAGGAAACCAAAAGTGATTTCCCTACTTGCATTTAGAATTTGGGGAACAATTTTTTTGTTAAAAAGTGTCAGTCAAGAATGCAGAATTCAAACACATCTGCATTTTAACAGAATTAAATACATAATTACACAGTAGAAATATTTGCATGTATAAATAATTTTGATTTATTTAAAATTATTACCTTTGAAATGTATTCCTCCTTGTTTCCTAGAAATCATATTTCTATGGATTTAATTTCATAAACGCTTTCTTGATTTTCATTTTCCCCTATTATTTCTACATTAAAAAATCAAATCCTATTAAAACTAATCAGGATGTGTTAGATATAATTAAAGAGACTAAAGAAAATCAGGTATAACACATAAAATGATGTGTAAAAATTTGTAGAATAGTTTCATTTATCCACCAAAGGCAATTATTCATGTAAAATGACAATCTTGGGGGAATGGGAGGGAGAGAACCCCCAAACTGCTACAATTCAAATAAAAATGAAAATTGATAAATCTCCCTAGAAATTGACGATCCAATAAGGTTTTCACTACATGTAATTCCCCCAAAAGGTACTATGGGCAAATCTTTTTGCTTAGTTAATAGAAAATAATTTAGGGAGGTTAAATTCCAACCCAGAGGCATAAGAAAAAAAGGTTATATTTGTTTATTTGATGTTTCTCCCCCTAAATTGAGTTCCTTGAAGGCAAGGAACTCTTCTATTTTTGTATTTACAAATCTTATAGTACCTAACATACAATAGATGCCAAGTGAATGTTTATTGATTAAACCATTAAATTTATCTATGCATTACTGATTCAGTGACCTCATTTATAGTTCTATCCGGGATAGGCAAATTCTATACATCACTAATCATTAAATTTATTAGTTCAGTGAAAGGTCAGATACTGAAGCTGAAGCTTAAATACTTCATCCAGGTACATAATAAGACAGGACTCTGATGTTGGGAAAGTTTGAAGGAAAAAGGAAAAGTGAATGGCAGAGAATGAGATACATAATGTCATGGAAACCACAAACATGAACATGGGTAGACTTTGAGAGATAGTGGAGAATAAAAACCTGACATGCCATGGTCCACAGGGTCATGAAAAGTCTGATATTAGTGAACAACAAATTAGATTTTCTGTAGATAAACACATACACATACACACATATATGATGTATTTCTATATATGTGAAGATAGTTACATAAATACATAGAAAGAAAGAAAGAAAGAAAGAAAGAAAGAAAGAAAGAAAGAAAGAAAGAAAGAAAGAAAGAAAGAAAGAAAGAAAGAAAGAAAGAAAGAAAGATATAGCAGCCAGGTATTAGAAGTAATAGAAGGTATTTTAAATGGGATTTACAGGAAGTTAGTGAGATCAGTAGGTGGAGTAAAGAAGAGAGAGCATTACAGATAAAATGGGCATCCTGCTGTTTTTGTTTAGCAATATAAATGGATATTAAATATAGACTTACAGCTTGAGAACTGAAAGGGAATTCAGATCATGCATCCAAATCTTCCCACTTTACAGATTAGGAAATTGAGCTCTAGGCTGATTTAAGTGACTTAGCCAAGGCTACACAATGTATAAATAGCAAAATCCATATCCTTTCACTTCAGAGTCACTCTTTTCACTGTTACATGCTCTTTCATATTGAACATTTTGATTTTATACTGAATTTCATTTCCTTGGACCCACTTAAAGATACAGTATTAATTATTTTTAAATATGTTCAGTACTTTTTAAAAAGATTTGTACCAACTGTCTTCAGACAGGATAGCTTTGTCCTATCTTAAAAACATGAAATAAGGATTAAAGGATACATGCTTAAAAATAATACAACTGCAAAATCAAATTATTTCTTTAAAACTTCAGTGAAATATTACCTTGCATCTTAAAAAATCTGTTTGCATTTTCACCAAACTTTATTGCATGTATACTTTAGCAAAGTGAATTCCGACACTTACCATGTCTATACCCACACACAATATGTATGTGCTTGTGTATATGTTTGCATTTGTGTGTGGGAGTAATCTTGCTTTTTGAGCACATTATTTCATTGTCAGGAGGGCAATAATTTGCATTATCATTAGTTGTTCATTATCATTAGTTGGTTATTGTGTTGATCAAAGTTCTTTGTACCTTCAAAATACTGGTATTGTACAAATTGTTCTTATTCTACTCACTTCATTCTATATCAACTCATGTAAATCTTCCTTGGGTTCCCCAAGATACCCCTATTGTCAGTGCTTAGGGCACAATTACAATTTTATATTGAAAATTTTTCAGTCATTCCTCAAATGATAGGAGTCTTCTTATTTTCCAATTTTTTGATGCTAAAAAAAAGAGCTGATGCAAATATTTTCATACTTATAGATAATTTTCCTCTTTCTTTGAATGTAATAGTAATAACATTGCTGAGTCAAAGGATATTTTACTTTTTGGGCATAATACCAAATTGTTTTTTATAAAACTGGATAAATTTACAGCCTTACCAAGAATGTACTAATGTGTCTTTTTTCCTAATATTTAATTTTGATTATTTTGTTATCATTTTTCATTCTATTTACATTTTTGTAATCATTATGAGTATTGTTTTTTGATTCCATTTACTTTATTTTGCATCCATTTATATATCTTTCTTAGCTTCTCTATATTCTTAATTTTCATTATTTCTCATAGTACCTTAAAATTTCATTACCTTTCTACATTTTAATGTGTTTAAGGCTTCCCTAGGCATCTATTTTAGTTTAATTTCTTTGCTACTCCATAAAATATCCTTGAAAAGTAGTTGTATGAGTTATATTTGAGTAATAATTAATTATATCAAAATCTAATTTAAAATATTGGTTTGGCTATCCCCACCAACACAAAGAGAAACAGAATTTTGGTCTGTGCTTTCAAAAATCCAAGTGTGCCATCTAGTGATACCTCCCACAAGCTAAACAAGCAAGGTCTCAGGAACTTAGCAAGAGCTGTATGGATGAATTGAACTATCATGAAGCATCAATGAAGCATCCATTACTATGTGTCAGGCCCTCTTTTACACCCTGGATTCAATCCATACACACTTAGAGGATATGTGTGTCAACCCAATTCTTCTGACTTGTCTTTTGCTAGGATCATTACATAAGCTGTTCCTGTAGATGTGGCTGACTTATACACCTTTCATGTAATGGAAACTCAAGTTCCAAATATGAGTTGAGCATTAAGATGATTAAAAGAGCAATAATCAGTGTACCACTGGCAGTGGTTTGACCAAATTATCTAATTCTTGGACATATGAAATAAGATCAATTCAGGAATGAATACCAGTGTTTGACCATATAAACACACATCACTGCTTTGAGCAATGACTACTTTGTCTTAGTCATAAGAATTATGGATGAGAAAACTGTGGCTGGGAGATATTAAATGCATTACCTAATGTCATACATATATTAAGTAGAAGATATAGGATTTGAAACAAGTTCTTTTGACTCCAAATCTAACATCCTTACCACTCTACCATGCTGGTTTGGTTTGTAGAATACTCAAGCTAGTAAAAATAATACAGCTCTCATTTATATAGAATTTTCAAGTTGGCAAACATTTTACAAGTATAGTATTGTTTGAGGCTCAAAATAATTCTGGGAAATAGGTGCTATTTATTAATTCCATTTCAAAGATGGAGAAACAGGTTGAGGGCAGCTATGTGACTTGCTGACGGCCATGGAGCTCATATGTGCTCAAGATAGGATTTAAACTCAGAACTTCCTGAATCAAAGTCAGCAGATATCCATATGTCTCTGTGTCTATAAACATGACCTATCTTGATAGTTTACATAAAATAAAATTTCTAGTGAAAGCATATGAGGACTATTAATCTTACTAATTTTTTTTAAATTCACGTTTTTAAGGTACAGTGATAAAGAGAGGTGTTTTAAATCTTATGATTGCCTATAGAATAACTAACTGGTCATAGTGGATAAGAAGTTGGCCTTCAAGTCAGCAAGATTGGAGTTCAAATCTTAATGCTGAAAGACATGTGTGTGTGATCCTAGGTCACCTAGCCTCTCAGTATTTTAGTCAACTGTCTAAAAATATAAATTGAAAAGAGAGTGTCAACCTGCTTTGATGGAAGAAATTTATTCATCCATGATTTCCCTACATTAATGAAATCACCATTCTAGTTACCATCCTCTTCTATCTTATTTTATCAACACAGTTTCACTAAATGGCTGGCCAATCTACCAATCCCACCTTCCATTAGATTCTTGAATAAAAGTTTTCTGCAAGATCAAATGGAATTTTTCTCATAGAAAAAATCATTGTCATTCATGTCTTTTTTTCACTAATTTCTTACCTACTTTTACAGACTTATAAATGAAAATAAAAAGTATAGTTAATATCAATTCACTTTTTAAAAATTAAATATATTCCATGTGACAGCAAAAAGCCCATTTGTATGAAGTTCAATGAATGTTTTATAATATAGTATTCTATTAGATCCATTAATTCAGAAGAAGAGTGATACCATGTATGAGCATCAAATATGCTCTTTTTTAGGGAAAGTTAGGAACATTGTACAGCAGGGGGTGGATACCTAGGTGCTTGTAGCTCTTTTTCCATGGCAGGGAAGAGCTGTCTTTGGCAAGCTTATCAGATGACAGCTGATACACTAGCAGAAGTACTCTATGTGTGAAACTGCTATTTTGTTACATTTTAATTCTCCCTCCCTGGGTACTGTACGGCTCCAAGATTTGAATGGTTTGCTATTTAACAGTAAGTGCTGATGTGGAAATTTCAATCTATGACTCTGGTGCAAACAATTGTATAGTAATCACTACTGATATCACCAGTTTCTTTCTGAAACAGATGTTGGGAAATGAATTTCCTGAATTAAGATAGTTGAGTATTGAAGCACTCATTAAAAGTTAACATTCCAGATGTTCAATACTCTTTTAATCCTAGGCCTTCTTGCTTCTTTCAGATATAGAGTTATCTGTAAGCCACCTTCTGTTTCCCAGAGCAGTCTGAGGTCTTGATATGATCATCTGGATTATCTTGTATAAGCATACTTCAACTGAATATAAAAAAATGGCTCAGTCTTTTTCTTTCTAGATTATGCCATTTGTTTCTGATATGAAGTGTTTCTAGGGATTTTTGTTTATGTTTTTTTTTTCTCCCTTTCCCTGAAACAAGATCATTTGTCTTTTCAAACAATAGAAAAGTATGGCATCCACTGGGATTTTTAAGTGCTTTTACCCTTTTCCTTGATTTTCTTTGAAGTAAAACTGAATGGCACACATCTTTTCAAAATAATCTAATAATGTTAGTTTATAATTTTGTTTTTATTTTGTTACATTTTTTTGAATTTTTCCATTATTAAAGGCTTTCATATTTGTTTTGTGTCCCCAAATCCATTTCAGTGACATTTATTTCCTCATAATTCTAGTGATTTCTAGGATCAAAGATGTGGAAGGTTTCAGTCAATGGTGTAGGTTATAACACAAATATATATCTTTTCATACTTTGCAAACTTTTGTTCATGTCATTCCCTTGACCCCACTTTGGGGTAGCACAACATACTTTGTGGGGTCCTTATTTTTGAATGCTTGACACTACCTGGTTAACACAACCTGTATATTCCATATCCTTCACTCTCATTATATAACCAGTTTGTCTCTTTTTCTGGTTATATGTCTCTCTGATGACATACTTTATGCAGCCTTTTCTTTTTAAAAATATTTTATTGATATTTTCTATTTCTTACATTACCATAATTATCTCAAATATCTTACCTTTTTCTATCCCAGAAAGCTATCCCATATAATAAATAGTAATTTTTGAGGAGAAAAACATTAAAACAATTTATCAGTATAAAGAAAAATTCTAAAAGAAATAGTATAATGTATAACACCTGTGGACCTTTCATCCTCACAAAAGAGCAGTTGTAGGTGTGCTTCCACATATCTTCATTTGAATCTACGTATTTTTTTTCCAATTTTAAAAATGCAAAGCTATAGCCCATTCATGCTCACTATACATAAGTGCATTCAAAATACTTCATAAACTGTTTCTAATATACCTGTACAGTATTTTAATACATTATTAATCTTTGCATACTATCTCCTCCAAATCAAATCCTCCTTCAGGCTATTCCTTGCACATGACATTTCCTCTCTCATTTCTATAACTTTGTAGAAGTTCTCCCTGTTGCCAATTACCTTGTTAGGATCCAAGTAATTAATGCTTATGGAAATAGAGATAGAATTTAGGAAGAACATGAACTTCATATGTACTATTTCTAAAATAATAAACTTATCAACTAACTTCAATTATGATTATTATCATAAGATCCTACATTTAGTACTGGATAGGAGTGTAAAGGTCTTTATCTCAATCTTCATTTTTCAGATCAGAAAACTGAGGTGACTTTGGTAGTGCATATAATCATAATAAAATATAGCAGAGTTATATATAAACATCGTCAAGTGTTTTGAATGCCTATCAGAGAAATTCATGCTATAATTTAGAGTTTGGGGATTTTGCCCATACAACATTTGGACCTTGGTCAATCCAAGTGGCTGCTAAGTATGTATTAATTGATGATCATAAGGAAGAATATTTTATTTTGAAACTTGTTGATAAAGTTTAAAAAAGTAACTCATTTTCCAATTCACTGACTTAAAGGATTAACATTTCAGTTTACAAAAAGACCAATGGAACTACTTATGTATGGTGGTCATGAATGGACTATAAATTTACATTAAAATATAGCAGTCAGGATTTGAATCCAGATCTCCTGATTTGAAAAAAAAAGTCCATACTGTGATTTGAAATAATGAGAGATAGGAGTTAGGGTGAGGAGTTTAAAAAACTTTTGTGACATTCATAGAAGTCTAATATTGGCCTTCTGTTTATACACTAATCTTTTGAATATAGTATCTAAGTAACTTTCTCTTATAGGTCCACTGCAGAATTATAGAATCATTTTTAATCAGTGAATATGAAAAACCTCTAAGCCAGTAGATTATCATGCCTCTAAAAACCTAATTCACTGTTCCAATTTACTGGTCTCTTGTTTTGATCACCTGGAACCAAATTCCAGTCTTAATTCTGTAAAAATTTAATAATAATGACAATTATTATTATAAATACTAAAATTTATAAACTTATGTAAGGTGTTAGGTACTTGGTCTTGATCCTTAGACAGCATGCATTTTGTTGAAGCATTAATATTAACACAGATGCAAAATAATTTGAAGAGAGAGAAAGGAATAGACCACTCAGTCTAAGCCTCTCATTTTACAGATGAGCAATATGGAGTTCAATGTGAAGACAAATTCTTGCCAAGGTCACAAAGGTCATATCAGAAATGAGATTTGGATCTAGGTCTTTTGACTCCAGGTTTTTCCCATTGTATTGTGCTGCCTCTTACCAAACTGAAAAAGACTTTTATTAAATTCTTAACTAGGGCCATCATACACTTGGTCTTATCATGATGAAGTTTTCAGCTATAGAAACTCTAATGACATTGAATTCCAAGAATTTTTGTGACATGTATAATTTGAGGGGTTATTTACATTAACAAAATTTACATATATTTTGTCAATATGTATTATACTAGAATTATACTTGAATGAGTTTTAATATTTTATTATCTTTATTTTTAACATATCCAAAGCTCAAGGAATTCGCTTTAACCTAGAGCTTAGATAACACCTTCTAATGTAAGATTCTACTTCTCTCACATGTATAGATGAGTCTCTCATCCAGATATCTTAAGTATATTGTCTGATAGGCTTAGGTGTTTAAAGATAGAATTACAAAAATTCACATGTAGTGCAACTGATCATTTTTATGTAATGAAAATTTCTGCTGGGCTAGTTGCCATAAAGTGATCCTAAATAAGCTATTTACTGCCATGCTTAAAATGTTCAATTTAACTTTAAGTGGATAAAAGGCATTTATCCCATCAACAGCTGCATAAATCAGACTTTTTTTTTTTGTTGTTGGGGCTGTATGTTTTTGGTATCCTCTAAATAAAGTTCACAAAGTCATCACAAAAGGCTCTATAATTAACATTGTTGCAGTTCCCACTGGCTTACTAAGGTGAGATAAGGCATTAAGGCATCTTTATCATCAAAGCTGCATCCTCCTGGGTCTACAAGCTAAACTATTGACCAAAATATTTTTCTACTGAGGCCCAATATATGCAAATGAAGAAGTTATATATACATACATATATATATGTACATGTATACATATAAATATGCATGTGTATAACTATATATATGTACATATATGCATTTATTTGAATAGGTAGATAAATAGTATTCAGGGCAAAATCATTATGTGCAGATATGCTATATTTAAATAGTTTAAAGCTTATTTCATCTAGTTTATAATATACAAACATTGAAATCTTTAAATTAATTTAATATTTCAGATTTTGAATGATCATTTTTAATTGTGCATTTAAGAAGACTATTCTCAGACATCATATTTGGAAGGGAATGCTAGTTATGAATGAATGAATAAAAACACATGCAATGTAATATGATTTTGCTTAGAGATTTATATTGGATATGTTGAAAATAGTTAGATTGAAGTTGTGCTCTAAGTCATAATATTTGTGACATTGACTAAACCACTTTACCTCTCGTTTCTCTAGGTAAACCTTTAAGATGTTAAGTTGTAAAAAGGTTGCTGATCTTCATTGGTAAAAGACGTGTTCATTAGGATCTCCCTATACCACTGAAATTAAAGGTCTGAATATTACAAATATATGTACCGATATATGTTTACATGTATGCCTAGTATATTTCAATGCCACTGATTGTGTAGCATGAATTCCTGCTGCAAAGACATGCAATGTTTGGGCAAAGTGTCCAAAAGTGGGTTTAAAAGTACTAAGCAGAATTCAGTATGGAAAATCTTCAAAAGTTGGGCTGGCCTACACTCTTGAATACATTAGAGTCAGTCCTTTTTCCAGTAAATGTGTTAAGTACTCAATGTGCAGAAGACTTTGCTAGAAAGATGATTGAGCACAAAGATAAATAACCTAATAAAAAAAAACAGTATTCTTTATACAACATTTTAAAGGCAGTATGGGTAAAAGAGTTTAAGGCTGGGCTTGGAATCAGGAAGACATAACTTCAAATTCATCCCTGGAAATATGCTAGTTTATGAAATGGTCAAATTACTTAATTTCTCATTAGCCCAGATAACTAATAGTGGAGTATTTAAAAAATGAGTATTGCTCACCCCATAGATGTACATATATAGACATACATACATATATAAACATATATGTGTGTGTAGTATATGTGTATATATCTTCATACACACATACATACACATGCATACACACACACATAAATCTCTTGTTTTGGTTGTTTAACTATTTTAGCCCCATTTGGCAAATGAAGAAATGGAGACCTTGTAGGAGACAGGAGTGAAAAAAGTTTTCCTTTATCTTTGGCATATATTATTTTCAAAATAAAGAAGACATAAAAATAGGATATTATTTGAATTTTCTCATGCCATGGACTTTCCAATACAAATTTGAAACTTTTTAAAAAAAATTTTAGGGGTTCAAGAATGTTATAAAAGACACATTCTCTTCAAATTTTTAATCTAATAAAACTAAAAAGTGGAAGAGAATATGTTGATTTGCATCATTCTGACCCCATTCTGTTTATGGACTGATGCTCCCACCATTGCCATGCACTTAAGAAAACAGAACACAATCAAATATAAACAGAAAGTATAAGTCACTAAAGTCACTACTTTTCTTAGTCTTAGGTATTTGAGGAAATATATAGTCATAACTAGGACAGATGGAGTTCATCTTTGATCCATTTTATCAATCTGGTGGGATGAGGACATTTTTTCCATAGAGCCATTTTCTGGATCACTGTCTTTCCCCCCGCCTCAACATCATAGTATCATAGGCATCTCATTAGCTTATGCCATTATTCATTACATTCCTACTCCTTTTCCTGGCTCTAAGACTCCAATTTGTTGTTTTGATCACTTCCCACTATTGAAGATCATTTTTTGACACCGGGCCAGAGTGGTTTGGAGGAAAGTATACACAAGCATACACAAGTATGATCAGCATAATTTTTAAAAAATCTCTTTCTGATGTTGGTCCATAGGTTTCTTATTCATTTTAGGCTACATATGCCTTTTATTATATACTTAGTTATTGTGATAGCTTCTGTTAGGAAATGGACATGATAAGCATTCTAATATTCTAATTCCCATCTCAACCTAATTAGCCCAAGAAAACAAGAATTCCAATGCAACAATATTGCTAGTAATTATGCCAATTCCGCTAGGAAAAAATGCATCCAGGTCTCCTAACTCCTAACTCTTGGTCACTACTTTCTGTGTCCAGCAACACAAGGATGTTCCTCAGCATCTTATTTAAAGAGCTGGCCATTAGGACTATTAAATACTACTTTCAAGAACATTGTTGTAAAAAGATGCAATTTTCTCTTTTATTTTCTGTAGAATCCATGTCTTCTACAGACAAAAAAAATAAGAAAGAAAAAAGCTCAAAAACATATGACCCAGACATGCTCCAGTAGCACAAACAGTTTGCTGATGCTGTTTGAAATGATGTGGATGCTGTTGTCCTTCTGTCTACTTAAGGATATAAGTGTTGCCTGAGAGAGAACAAATTTAGATAATGACTCACGAAAAGCTGGAGTAAGGGCATATGTCAGAAAGAAGGGAAACCAAAGCCAGACAGCATAGTTAACTTTACAGCCAGGAGAGCACAAAAAGAAACCAGTAAGCATATTTAAGTTAAAGAAGACTTAAGATAAGTTTATGGATTGAGAAAGGGGTAAAGGCGGAGATAGAACTGAGAAGGGAAACAGATGGCATTCACAATACAAGCGAATAAACAAGACATAAGGTATAAAGTTGCCACAAAATTAAGCTCTGTCAAATAAGAACAGAGAAATATTCTGGCAGAGTGAGACTCTACAGGCTTCTTCAAATGCCATCAGGCATAATGCTGAGGAATATGCTTTGGTGGTATGTCACTGTTCAACGGAACACCTGCCAAGTTCTCTCACTATCTTTAGGGCCTATGCCTTTCATTATGGAATTTCTGTATTTTAGGATATATATTATGTTTATATGTGGGAATAGATAGATAGAAAGGTAGTTAGGTAGATAGGGACTGAATCTGTGGTTTCATTGGTATAGGAAATCTTGTATTAGAAAACTTCCATTATCAATGTAGGTTAGCACTTTCCCTGTGATTTATAACCTTAGAGAACTGACTAGACCCTAAAAGGGCTGAGTGACTGCCCAGGATCACACAGTCTCTGTGTCACAGAGTATAAGCTTACTTCATTTTGGCTACAAGAACAACTCTCTATATATTCTGCAGCATTCTCTAATATAAACACATAAAAAATTACATTTTTGTGAACAGTTATTAAGCATTTACATTGAGCACTGAACTAAGCAAAGAAGTAGGAAAGCTATAAATCAAAATCAGATCTATATCTTTCTTCATGGAGTTTATAGTATAAATAGATTTTTTTAATGGGGGGGCAGTTGCATGGGTAGGTATGGAAATCATTTTTCTCCATTAGTGTAGAAAATTGCTGAAAAACTATTCTTATTAATACTAATACTTATCTAAATTGCAATTTTTAGTCTTAAGAAAATTGCTTTGGATTCTTAGTGTTTGAAAGACAGGCTCAGGGTTACCGTATGTCTTATGAATCACAGGTAGACTTCAGACCAAGTTTTCCTATCTTTGAGTTTAGCTCTTGATACATTGTGCCACATTGGAATATAGCCCATAGATAAATGAAATGATACATAGAACATTCCAAATGCATGAAAAAATAAAACAAAAATAAATATAATATGCACGGTTGGGGTCAGGATGGCTTAGATTTGTGATTTCATCTAGAGGTGGAACTTGGTACTCACCAACCCTCCAAAACAGGTAAGCTCAATGAATGTAAGGGCTATTTAGTTTTTGTTTCTGTATCTCAAGTATATATTACAGTTCTTGGCACATTGCTATTATTTATTTGTTTCTAGCTATCTATTGACTCTTCAGGACTCCTTTTTGAATTTTTCTTGGCAAAGACAGTATAGTGCTTCACCATTTCCTTCTCCAACTCATTTTAGAGATGAGGAAATCCAGGCAAATAGGATTAAGTGATTTGTCAAGGGTCACACAGCTAGTGAATACCTGAGGCCAGACTTGCCCACGGGTCACATAGCTAGGAAGTGTTAAATGTCTGACACAAGATTTGAACTCAGGTCCTCCTGACATCAAGGCTGGTGCTTTATCCACTGCACTACCTAGCTGCCCCAAAGTGAACACTTCTACATCGAGCCATTCCCATCACTTGGACCATAATAATTATTATTATTGGATCATAATTAATGAATGCATACTTAAAATCATTTTTAAGAAATCTTATTAGTAAAATGTCAAATTTTCTGAACACAATCATAGAATCTCAGTATCTCTGATCATATAGTCCAATCTATATATCAGATCATAGATTGGAAATAGAAGATTTCTCAGAGATGATTTAATCTTAATCCCTCATTTTATAGTTGAATTAACTGAAGCTTAGAGAAACAAAGTGAATTGCTTGAAATGATACAGGTAATAAATAGTCTAGCCAGAAATGCAAGTCCACAACTTCATCTTTTCTTCTGTACCATATAAACTTCCCTCTACAATAACATTCCTTGCCACCAGAGAATTACTCATTAGACTGCTTAAAATCTTCCAGTAAAGGATAAATCAATACTTCCTTTAATATATCCTTAACATTGATTAAACTGAAAGGCAACAAATTGATATGAAATGGATCATATCTGCCAACATTTCTACAGCATTCTATTCTCATTAGTAATAGTAGTAGATTCCTGTCATATCAATACTTGATATTAATTTGTGTAAGGAGTAATGATAAATAATATATGGAGTCTCTTTTTTGCTTATCCCAAAATAGTGGAAGACAAATTACTCAGAGGAGTCCCAATATCTGTGAGCTATTGAAGGGTGTGCAGGTAGGGTACCCAAAATCACTTTAGAAGATAAATGCTATTTCTATTAAAAAAAAAAGTCATGACATGTAATATGATATATTATCACAATTTGTATTTTACTATTTGTCATCACTTATATTCATGTACTATCACTGAAAAACTTCTTTAAAATAAGCACATGTCTTTTAAAACTTTTGATCATTTCTTTATATACTTTATATTTTAGGTTGTGAAATTTCATTTAATGTTGAATGGAAATATTGACTTAGTGATCCATAAACTTTATAAATATGAATTTATGGAACAACAAAACATAAGTAAATCAAGTCTGTTGGTCCTTAATAAAGTCTGGAAATAAATTAAACTGGGAAAACACACACATTTCAGCCAGATTTCTTTTGGCATTAACAGGCAATAAAATGTTCCGCCACACTGTGCCAAGCCTCCGAGTTTTGTAGACTTAATTCTGAAATGCAGTCTGTAGTTTGTGGCAGCCATCTGCTGAAATCTCTTTACTTCCTGCCATTCAGCTCACATGAAATTAAAATATCGATAGAAACAATTTCTGTAGTGAAATTGGAAAAGTTAATAGAAAGTCCATTAAGGGTTTCATGAGTTTCTGCCATGAGGTTCTTAGGTACTTCTACTATTCTTAATTATAAGATCAGGCAAAAGAGAGGATATAAAAAATAATAGAAAACTAGTTTCCCCTTCTCCCCTCATGCTTTTATTTTTAGCACAAGAAAAAAAAATACAATGTAGTTTTATAGTTACAGTAGGGGAAAAATAAAGACATGAGATGCACCACAAGATTCAGTGCTTCCATATTCAATTGCTTTTAAGAAGCATACTGATATATACAGCATCCCCAAAATCCTTAAATTCTGATGGAGTAGTATAATGAACCTTAAACACAAATCTACAAAATGGTTCAAGATATTTTCCTATTCTTTTGTCATATTAATTTCCTCTTAGCTCTGATGCAGAATATTTAAAGTTAGTATTCTATGATAGAACCTCACCCTTACACCTTCTCCTGCAGTGAGGATATATGAACTTAAAATCATCCACTTTCTAAGGCTAAGAAGGATTTTAAGAGACAGTGACAATGTGTTAAGGTCATTTGTGTCTACCTTCCTGAATCTGTTTCTTTCTTACCCATGCTATCCTCTAGAATATTGAAACTTCTTGATTTCCTCAACTTTTGGTATTCATGTGTCCTTTCTCTATTATTTGATCTGTTGGTCATGATCTTTGTCCATCAAAAGACCTCTTTGATCTAATCATCTGGCCAATCATCTTGTTGCTGCCTAAGTCCCAGTACAATGGTAGCCTGTCAGAGAATGCTATTTAAAATCTACTGTAGAAGAAGACAATTACAAAGTTTGTATTTTAGGATTTGTTGATAAATCTAATGGAAAGACTAATTATTTAATTTAAGAGGATCTATTAATAGCAGTTGTTAATGCCTAAAATAAATGAAAATGTGATTGAATTTACTAAATCTATATTTGAGAATTTCACATCTGGACACAGGCTTAGTCAACAATTTTGAATGCTAACAATTTTAATTATCAGTTAACTAATTAGGGAAATTGATGATTAGTCTCTCTAATAGTAATATAAGAAAAAGTCTTTATCAATGAATTCTCTAAATATTTTTAAACACTATGGACAATAACAATATATATATATGACATATATATATATAAATTATGTTAATGTTAAAGAACTAATATATATGGCTAACCTCTCTGTCTTTTGTTCTGAATTTTTGGTTTTATTTCTGTAAGGAACTCTGCTATGAGAAAAATCCTTTACTATTGTCAATCAATAACAGTAAATGTTACTGCAATTTTTCTGCAACAGTCTTGTATAATAGCATAGTGCAATGGGAAGTTAAGTGACTTGCTTAGGATCATATAACCAGTATGTGTCATAAGCAGATCTAAAACCTAAATTTTCTTAGTTTTGAGGGTCATTCTCCAAATACTACCACATGTTGTTTCTTCAATAATTGATTTGAAGAAACCATATCATTTATCATAATTCTTAATTATCATTTAATTATAAGATTATATATAATGATTTTTTAAATTAAATCTGTAATGCATATGAAGCAAACAGATCATAAGTCTATTTTCACATGTGCTATGTTGAAAGGACATTATTATAATAAATAAATAAATCATGACTTTATTAATTTGAAACTGGGATTGTTATAAATAATAATAAAAAGTAAAAATAAAAAAATACATATACATCCATCCATTATGCAAGAAGTTTATTAAATACATCATCAAATTTTGTCACTTTATTGGCATATCAATTTAAATTACTAATCAACGAAAGCATTTTTTCCACTCATCTTTTGTTTGTGATGGAGCATGGGAGGAAATATGGATCAAAAGATAAAAATAAAATGATTTTTTAATATTACATCACAAACACCTAAACAGATATTAATGTAATCAATTACATTAAGACATCAAAATTTTTACAATGCCATGTTTGAAAATATAATTACCTATTTCAGAAGCAATAGGTACGTGCAACCTCAGAACAATGGCAACATTTCTGGCTTATATTGATGGACTATATACAACAAATGCAAAAGATTGTGTTTGTAGAACCTCAATGAAAGGCTATACATGTCCTTAAAGGAACTAAAAATTCAGTTGCAAATGGCTTATTGGAAACATTTTCCTTCATTTTCTCTGTGACACTGAACACTGTTAATCTGTGTAAATTGGGTTATGTTTGTGAGTACAAATGCTGAATGCAAACATAATCTTTATGAATAGAAAAGGCACAGGAATAGAGAATGTTGATTTTCAAATTATCTTTTATCAATAATTAAAGAAGAAAGAAGTCACATAACAGTGAGCAATATATTTCAGTGACAATTGGTCCTGAAAGGCACAAGAACTCTGTGTGCATATTAGAAATATATCTGGAGATCCCTCAATCTGAGATATCTGCTCTAATTTCTAGAGCTGGGATCTGGCCATTATGAACCACAGGTCTTTAGAGTCTTTGAATAAAAAATCCTTAAGGACTAAATTTTATAGATTGTTATCTCTTAGGATGATTCAAAGTTCTTTTTAAAGAAAATGGGACCAAATAGTACAGTAATTAAAACAAAATGAAATCTTTTGATTTCAGAATTTACAGTAACTCCATGAAGGACCTTAAGAATACTGTGCCTCTGGTTTTGTGGTGAGTTTTTGATGTAAAAATTCTTTTTTACCAACAGAGTTTGAAATAAATCTATAGCTTCACTTCAATTTATTATGTACTTATTCAAAATCCTTCAAAAGGTGATGAATGGGACTGATTGGATAAAGTATTTCTTAGTATTGAGTCACATGACTCCTTCTTAGAGCTGGAAGATTGGGCTTTGGATTCTGGGTCCAAGAAGGACCCTAGCAAGTCACATGATCTCTAAAAGGTCAGACAGGAAGTTATAGGAAGTGACATGGCATGTGGGGGGGGTAGATGGCATTGGTGACCATTGGTCAAGGATGGTTATGTCTTTTTCTATTTAACTGACTGTTACTTCTGGCTGGCCAGGTTCCAGCAGCACATAGCAGGAACTGGGATAGCTCCCAGGTGCATGGTGGGGCCTTTCCCTGCAGGGATTAAGTAAATGCTTTCTCTTTGTACCTGAAGATGTCTCTGATTAGTTATTTTGGGAAAGGGGTCTAGCACCTGTTCCACACAGTTAGATATTATTCTAGGAGTTCTGGATCCAAAAACAAAAGTCCCTACTTCAAGAACTTTACATGTATTGGGGGTAAACCATGTCTAAATAGAAAATTAGATTCAAATATCAACAGTTATTTTGAGGGGAGGGAAAGAACTAATAATTATGAGAGTTGTCAGAAGAGAAAATGAGAAAGAAAAAGAGAAAAAGGAAGGACAAAAGGAAAGAAATGAAACAAAGAAGAAAGAATGAAAGAGAAAGAAATAAAAAAAATAGTGCTTTGGAAAGATCTATAAAATATATCAGACTGAATTCTGATAGAGAAATACAAGAAAAAGAAATAAGTAATTTTTCTAGCCTATTAGAAGATAAATATATATATATATATATCTTTTTGGATACTTTGGGTGGTATCTGGACAAGAGTGTATTTAGTTGAGCATTTTAGTACAAAAGGACTGAAAAAGAATGTTGACTGTGTACTGGGGTAAGGTGAGGCCCCAAATCCATATTTAGGTACCACAATTTCATTCCAGTTGTAGGAAAATTCCATCACTTCACTGAAAAGGGAAAGAGGAAAGAAAAGGGAGAAAAGAAAAGAAGGAATTAAAATGAAGATGGATTAAGGGAGGGAATAGTCCTAAATAAAACAAACTCTAATGGAAATTGAGGGGATGCCCAGAAATTAGGTAATTTCTGTTGTTTGTCCACCATTCTTGAAGAGAGCCATCACACCAGGGAGGAAATGCCATGATATGCAAGTGAATTGGATTTAAGTGAGGGAGAACTGTGCAAGGTCACCAGCCTCATTTCCCCTCAAGAATTATCTGGGGACAGTGGCTAGATGTAGATCAGAATGACTAGAGATAGCCCTGGATGAAAGCAACAGGTCTCAATTTGACTGAGGCTGCACCCATTCAGTTTTTAAAGCAAGGTAGCAATTGAAGCAAAGAATCTCTTTCACCTAGTCAAAAAAAAAAAAAAAATGAATAAATAAATCAGGGAGGGGAAGTCCCTCAGGGTTTTTAGCCAAATCAGAAATGACTACTATTTACATTCAATCTGAGTCAATCAAACCCAAACAATGACCAGATGAGGCTTGGCCTAGGACCTAGGTGGCCAATTAGAATCTGATTGGTTTTGGTTTAAGCCATGGTCCTTAAGAAAGAAATCTAGCCACTAAATCCCAAAATATCTTGGAAGAGCTCGGAGGTGCAAGAGAAAAAAAGTGCTTTAAGAGCATTTGTGAGTAAGGGTATGATACTTCTGGACTGAAGGAAAGAGGAAGGAAAGGGCAGAGCAAGAATGGGGAGAAGGAAGGAGGGAAGGAAGGGAGTAGAATGGTAGCTACCACTAATATAATCAGGAGTCTGAGTCTCAGTGCAGGAAAATATTTCTTTTTCATGAGAAACAGTGTGCAGTCTCTGACACACAAAGCATGGTTTGAGAGAGACACACACATATATGCAAAAGCAAGGAGCAGTCCCTTTTTATTCCCTAAAATGAGTTCCCTTCCCCAATCCCCTTTCTTCATTTGCTGGGATTTCGAAAGTAAGGTTTCTAAAAATGTGAGAGAAAAAAGCCTGTGTCTATTAAATCCTAACTGGGAAGGGTGTTTTCCATTCAATCCAGTCCCTGCCCCCAAGGAACTTTTATTCTAGTAGGGGAAGTAATAGTGGAAAGCAGAGGGGCAAAGAAGAAAAGATTCCTTTTAAATTTCAGACCACCCGCTCTGATTACAAAACCCGTCCTGGTCCTGATGAGCCTATATTCTTTTCCGGGAATAGTCTCCAACCCCCACCAACCTCTGATGTCTCTGTGGGTTTCAACCCTCCAATTTCAGTCCCATTTCTTCAATTCCACCTTCACAACTGTAGAAACAAACAAACAAAAAAATGCCCATCCATTTCTTTGTCCTGTGTTCTTGAAGAGGACTATGATGATATATAAGTATAATAGAAAGCTACTGAGCTATTAGAAATAATTAAGCAAATGGTTTTAGAGAAACCCTATGAAGTGAAGCAGAATAAAATGGAAAATAAAAATAGCACAGAAAAAGAATTTATATGAAGAGAATAGTATTAGTAAGTTAAAAAAATTTAGAAAGATACTAACTTTGATTAGTGTTATGACAAACCATATTTTCACATGACTAATGAAAAATGCTATCCACTTTCTGATAGAGAGATGCAAAGCTTAGAGTACCAAGAAATAGGTAATAGATATCTAGATAGGTAATTTGTGTGTGTTTGTGTGTATATATATATATATATATATATATATATATATATATATATATATGTGTGTGTGTGTGTGTGTATATATATATATATGTAGATATATACACACATATATATGCATGTATATGTCATATGACTTGTGAATATCCTCAGAGATGAAAGCATACATGTATATCTGGAAGTGTTATATATAAACATGTACACATTTATATGTATACATATATACATACATCTATATGTGTTCTATATACATGCAATGGAGGAAGGATAGAACAAATTTCCTTCTAATGAAAATAGATTGACTAGAATAATTCAAAGTAACAGGAGAGGGCCAGGTTTCATCCATTGTGGCTGAATGCCTACAACAAGAAAAAATAAATTAACAACAATGAAAACAAAACAATGAAAAGGCAGATAGAATGCTATGTTGAAGGACCAGTTACATGAACTCAGAGGCCAAATTCATGAAACAGACTAATAAGTGAAGAAAAACAGATGGGAGTCAGATTATGACATTTTAATAGCCAAAAAGAAATACTTGTATGTTATTATCTTTGTTAGAATATGAGCTACTTAAAGAAAGGGAAGACATCTGAAATAAAGTTGTTGCTTGGTAAATAACTTGGTGGTTTAAAGTAAGAATTGAGGAATCACTGGAGTCACAGGAACTTGCCTAGGTCACCCATTTAGTAATTGTGAGAGATGGGACTTGAACACTAGTCTTTATGAAACCCAGGCCAACATTGCTGCCTGTCATGCTTAGTTTCAGCAGCCAAAATTAAAACATATTTTTGGCATATAGCTTAGTGATAGGTCAAAAATGAAAGCGAATGATTATGTCTCTATAGAAAGTTAATTGTAGTTCTTTACTTTTTAGGGTTTTTTTGACACAATACATAATTTAATACTAATTTCTGCCTGTACTTTTTCATTCCTGTAATATTTGATATATTAGCAGTATCAAGTGTGAAAATATAGCATGTTATAGAGGATAAAGGGGTGAACTTAGAAATAGGAGAGTCTCAAGTTGTGTTTTATACACTTATTAGAGCAGCATATGAACCTCAGTTCCTTATCTGTAAAGTAAGTATAAAAATATACAACCTGACTCATAGAATTATTTTGAAGGCAATATATTGTAAACCTTAAAATATCAAACTATTATGTTTTGTGATTATGTTACTGATGTTAATTATACATTCTTTAAAAAAAATCACAGCTTATCCACTTCTAAAACAGACAGAATAAGAGGAAAGGAATGAGTGATGTAGAGATATCAAACAAAAAAGTAGTGGACAAAACTTCTAAGTGAAGTCCAAATAAGATTAAAATGTAATCAGGAAATATTTCACAAAATAAACAAAAAAATAGAAATACATAAAAATATGGGGTTTTCTAAGTCAATTCGCTACTCCACGAAAACCTTATATATGGGTTTGCCTGCCGTTTCTGTTTAAGTTGGACACCAATGTAGCAGAGGATCACTTCTTAGGCAGTCAAGAAATCTGATTTCTGACTTCAACAAAATAAAGGGGAACAAAGGCTTTCATCTTCTTAAGCTTCAGTCTTTTCGTCTCTAACAATAGGGAGGTGGAATCAATAAATGATTACTTGGCCTGAAAGTTCAGGAGTTCATTGCTTTTAGCAAATGAGAGACAGAGAGAGATAGAAGCAGAGACACTCACATATACATAGAAACAGAAAGATACAGAGAGAGATAGACAGAAATGTAGTCAGAGAAACAAAAAGACAGAGATAGAGAAACAGATACAGAAACAGAAACAGAGATAGAGACAAAGATATAGAGAAACAGAGATAAAAATAAATTGAATTTATCTATTATTTTTCTTCATTCTTAGGTCTCATTTTTATAGAGGGAATGAGAGTCCTGTCATTCATTTGACTCCCATACTTGATCTTGAATCACAGAAACAAAATAAGGGGCAGTAACTTGAATGTAAAAAGCATACATATCATGAATAGCATTGAAATTTGTTTGGGAAAGAGTTCTAAAGGGTCAAAGACTGGGAAAGGCTAGCTGTAATACCTCAGGCCATCACACTTCAGAAAGATGGGCAATTTGCCAAAGAATGACAGAAACCAAAAACAAAGCAAAACAAAATAAAACACAAAACAGGATAAAGAATTAGACCAATAAAACCTTATCCTCTTTTACAAGATTATCTACATTGTCAGACCATCCTAATTCTTTCTTTGGATATACTTATCTTGTTTTTCATCTTTTATTCCCTCACTTGTACATAATTTGTCCTCCAGTCTCCACTAGTTTAACAAAAACAATTTAAATTTAACAAAAGTGAGGGAATTAATGAATTATTTAACCCCAGTCCCTCCACTTTCTTTCACAATCAGTCCACACCTATTCAGATTTCCAAAGACAAAAAGATTCATAACTTTCACAGATCTGCACTGGCAAAGTTAATTTCCTCACTGAAAGTTCCCCATATCAAAAAAATTTCTGGTAGGTCCGGGCCAAAAAAAAAAAAAAAAAAAATTCATCAATACAGTTCCTCTGTTCCTTGGTGAGTCCCATTTCCTAACTTCCATATCTAAATAGTTCTCTAGATTTATAAAACTTCTCTTGTGATTTGGACTCTCCTGGTAGAGACACAGGTCTCTATAGGTCAGGAAAGGCAAACCAACACAGTTTAGTGAATTGATCATTTTAGCCCTGGATGGAATATGATAAGATCTATAGGATTTATCAAAGCATTTAGTATTTCCCTGGAAAGCAAAGTATTTTAGCGTAATGAGAGCAAATTCTTTTCTAATCAAAATGGAAAGAATAGAGTAGCTTCAAGTTATTGAGGGGGAAGGGGCAGAACTCATTCATTGTGGCTTGACTGCCTTGTCTAAAATCTAGTTATCTTAATTTAAATAAACTCTCTTGGAATGTTTTTGATTTCAGTCATTTTTCAGTCATGTCTTTGTGACCTCATTTAGGCTTTTCTTGCTAAAAACACTAGAATGTTTTGCCATTTCACTCTTCAATTCATTTCCTTGTCTCAAGGAAAATGAGACAAAAAGGTTAAGTGATTTACCTAGGATCACCTAACTAGTTGATGTATGAAGCTGGGTTAACTTTTGTCTTCTTAACTACAGACCTGATTTTTCTATTCTTTGCATCAATTAACTACCTTACTCTTGGAATAGGAAGACAGTATTAACTTCTCTATTGCACTGTGAGCTCTTTGAGGGCAGGGATTATCTCTGGTTTTTCTTATTGTTTCCAATCTTTAGCATAGTAGCTGGTATAAAGTAGGTGCTTAAGAAATGTTTATTGACTATTGACTGACATGAATAATACCTTCTCCAAAAAGTGAAATTTGTACCATTAACACAATTTCCACTTGTAATTTCCCTTTTGTAGCTAATCTGATCATACTGAGTATATAATCAACCACGGGATTCAAGTGAAGAGTAGGTTTTTCAAAATATAGCTGAATATGTAAATAAATTATTATAGTTTCTCAAGATGACATGGGAAAAATGAGTTTTTTCACTATTATCAATCAGTGATTTATTCCTTAAATATTGGGAGATATATAAAAACTACATCATTACTCTTCATTGTTTTTGTGAAACAATTTGGGATTAGGTGATTTGCCCAGAGTCACAGAGCTAGTACTGTTAAATATCTAAGACCACATTTGAACTCAGGACCTTCTGACTCCAAGGCCAGTAGTCAATCCATTGTGCCATCTAACTGCCCCAACACTATTGCTCTTTTTTTTTTTTTTTGCTTTTTTTTGCTGAGGCAATTGAGGTTAAGTGACACAGGACAAAATGAAGCAGCTTTATACATGTATACTCTTTGTGATAGACATTCAAAGGCAGTTGGTGGGGTGAAAGAGTCTGTCAATTAATCAGCAATATTTATTAAGTAATTACAATGTATAACCATTGTGTTATATGCTAGAAATTAAAAAAACTCAAAGCAATCATTGCCCTCAAGAAGCTTATATTCTAAAAATAGAGACTATATGTACATAAATGCAGAGAAAAGTATAAGGCAATTTTATAGAGGGAAAGTAATAAAAGTTAAGTTGGGACTGTGGAAATTTACCTGTCAAGGTAGTAGCTCAGCTATGTCTTGAAGGAAGCCATGGATTCTAAAATACAAGTGTGAGGAATGTGTTTGGAATAGATTTGTAGTCAAGGAACAAAGTCTGAATCTTAGTTCTCTTATTTCACTATATGCTCAGCATAAGCAAATCATTTAATATCATTGGCACTCAACTTATTTTACATGCAAGGTTTGGGTCATTTAGCTTTTAGGTTCATTTTCAATTTTCAATTTTCTGTGGATTCTTAGATCTATATCCATTGTGGTTATATTTGTAAAATTCAATTAGAAGGAAGCTAACCACCATGGAAGGGAAAAATGGAGCCATATTTGCAAAGAGGCAGGTAATCCAGCACTCACACACTTAGAAGAGTAAAAACTTAAAAATAGCCAAAAGAAGATTCAATGAAAAATGATACATGATTTTATTTCATGGACAATAGGAAAGGAAGCCAATCACAAAGGCCACCAGCAATAAATGCAGAAATTGACCAGTGAAAATTTTAGCCTTCAAGGGCCTATAACTGGAAGGTAAAAGAGCACAATAAACTTTTTGAGGTGATAAAACAAACATCTAGACATTTCTAAAGAATTAAAAATATAGGCATAGATTATTGTTTGAACTTTTTCAAAAGTATGTAGAAAGTTAAAAACTGACCAATATGTTTATGTTTTCATTCCTATAAAATTGGGAATCTTCTAATTCTGCATCCAGATTCACTTTATGCAAACATGAAAAGGAAACAGATTTTTTTTTTAAAAGTGATTTTCTATAAATTATTGCCATCACATGTTTGAATGAAAATTGTAGGAGAATGTAAGTTTCTACTCTGTTTATTATTCATTGATTTTAAAAAAACGATAGAGCACAATTGAACCTTAAAAATTCCATTTAAATAAGATTATTCCTTCATATACATCAAAATCATATATGTCTATGACAGATGTGAGTATAAACAAAATGTTATTAAATGATGAACAAATTATTGACATCAAATGAGTTGAGAAACAGAATTAAGGTTACCTTTTAAAACAAAATGAAGAATTCTTGTTGATGACATAGTTTTTCATTTCTTTTTCATTTACTACTATATATAACATTCTTGGTTTATGAAAGAGATTGGTCAATATATCTGTGTTTAAAAAAAAGTAATGATATTTAATAATGGCCCCAGTTCACATCAAGAGATGTTATTTTGGATAGGCATTGCAAATGGATGATAAACTGCACCTGGAATTGAGTGATAGATAGTCAAGCAATCTGGCTGGCTTTTGGAAAAATGTTCCGTATTTTCAAAGATCTTGAATTATCCACAGTAACCAATATTACTATTCTCCTGATTATGTTATTGTTTAGTTGAGTCTGACTTTCTGTAACCACATTTTTAAGGTTTTCCAAGCAAAGATGATATTTTCTTCTTCAGCTCATTTTACATATGAAGAACTGAGGAATAAAGTGACTTGCCCAGGGTCACACAGCTAGCAAATATCTAGCCAGATTTGAACTAATGAAAATGACTCTCTGATTCTAAGTCCAATGTTCAATTAACTTCACTACCCAGGTGCCCCCTTGATTACATACTGCATGCCTCAGAATCATCAAAAAATGAAATTTAAAAGGAATTACAATTACAAATAACCTAAAAATATACCATTTTACTAGTGATGCATGATCTGTCATAAAGAATTTTTTTTTTGAATAAGGATGAGGGGGTGTGCAGGAAGAGGTTATTGTAGCAAAAATATGAGGTAGTCTATAAAGAGATTGAATGTTACTCTTGAATTATTAACAAAAGTATTCCAGAAAATTAACATATTTTATAGAGAATTTATGACAAAACACAAATAAAATTTTAAAAATATGATTAAGAATCTGATAAATAAAAAGGCATAGAGGGTTGCACTTTGCATTTGTAGAGAGACATCCTAAACCTAAGAAATCATGTCTATTAAAAATAAAGAACATGGTGGAAAACTTAACCACAACAACATTGTAATCAATTATTTTCTCTATTATGGGGGAAAAAATCCTCTGCTTTAAAATGGTTATAAAACAGTATACTAGGGAAATATGTTGCTCTTATCTCTTGTACAACTCCAGTTGTACACTCTTATCTTTTAGTTAGCAAATGAGAGAGTGGGATACCCTCTCAGAAGATGGAAGCAACAAAGATGGAAGGAAATCAGTTTAATAATTTTTGCATGAAAAGCAACAGTTAAAATGCAGTTTACTTTCCCAGGCCCATGAGGAGTATAAGGGAAGACAGAAAGAGCTACAAGAAATGTATAGTGTGCTCTGATCCATCTTTCAACATTCCCATTTGGCTGAAGCTTAGAAGCAAATGCCTGAAAGATTATTTAACTATCCCATTTCTTTCATCTAAATGCAGCCAGAACCCATTATATTTATTTTTTTTTATGTATTTTCAGATTTATTTGGCAACAAGGTTTTGTGGACAGCTAAGTGACCTTGCATTAGAAAGAACTTAAATCATGCTTTTGAAATAAAATTTCTGTACTATTAGGCAAATCACCTTTAACCTCTCAGTATACTCAAGACATGTTTTAAGATTACAAATCACAGAACTGTGTAGTGCTGCAATATTGTTGTTCCTGTGTATTGTGTTCTCTTAGTGCTACTCAGTTCATTTTGGATCAGTTAATATGTCTTTCCAGATTTTTGTAAAACCATCCCACTCATAATTTTTTTTTCTTTTTCTTTCTTTTCTTTTTTTCTAGTTATACATGTATATTAACTTTTTAATACACATTTCTGTATGAATCATGTTGAGAAAGAAAAATCAGAACAAAAGGGAAAAACAGTGATAGAGGAAAAAAAAAAACAGGAAAAAGAAGCAAACAGATCATGTGTTGATTTACATTCAGTCTCCATAGTTCTCTTTCTGGATGCAGATGGAGTTTTCTATCCAAAGTTTATTGAGATTGCCTTGGATGAGAATCCATTTTAAAATATGTTCCTTTACTCTGTTGTCTACATGTGTGTTATATGTGTTTAACTCACCTATTTTTGCTTCTCATAAACAACTGTGGTTGAACCAAAGATGTGTCTTTTTTTTCAAGGAATATGTGCATAATTGGACAGTTCTAATGATAAAAAAATTTGACTAGAAAAACAAACAAATGACTTTTTAGTTCAGGACGAGGACTCCAAATCTTGGCTCATGTTAGAGAATAACACTCTAAATCAGATAATACTTTATCAGTTATGTATTCTTTTCTTTCTTACAAGCTTTCAAAATTAGAAATGTTTAAAGAATTTGGAAACTTTCATTCCTTAAGATTAAAGTTTCACTTTCACTGATGTTTCACTAAGGAGAAGTTCACAAAAAGAAGAAAGGTCCTTGAACTAAACACTTTCCTTGCCCTTGTCCTTGATCCTGGAGAAAAATAAAGGAAGGAAAGGAGAAGGAAGAGGGAACAAAAGAGAGTCTTCCTTCTGAGAAGCTCAGTAGGCTGGGTCAATGGAAACTTCAACCCTGAATTTTCTTTGTTTTGAGGAGAAATGCCATCCATTCTACCAAGAACTGCACAGTATCACCTAGTATTACACTTTGTTAAGTTTTCCCTAATTAATAGTTTAATTTCAGAGCAAATAGGTTCAGCAGTTTTTCTTGATCATATATAATGTGAAAAGTAGGTGATGTCTGAACTTTCTTGCTTTCTTTTCTTCTCCTCTCTTATTCTTGTCTGTCCTCTCTTTTCTTACCTTTGAAACTATGAGTCTAAAGGACTGGAAGAAAGAATTCTGACAAATAAACACTAATACAATCTTTGCTTTTAAGATTTTGTGACTTTAAATAGTTGATTCCCATTCCTTTCTATTAAATTATAGAGTATAGGAAGGGACAGTGGAAACTTTTGCAAATCATGAGTCATTTCTGATGCCCTAATTTTAAAATTTTTAATAGTAATAGCTACTGTTTATATAGCAGTTTAAGTATTGCAAAACAGTTTACAATTTTTTTTTCATTTGATTGTGGCCACACCACTGGCAGGTAAGTGCTAATATTATTCTCACTATACAGATGAGGAAAGTGAAATAGATAGAGGTAAAGTAACTTGTCCAGGTTCATTGTACTGGTAAGTATATTAGGTCAGATTTAAACTCAGGTATTGTGAATTCCAGGTCAATTTTATTGATAATCTTTCCTCTCATCTATGTTACCTCACAGCACTAAGGAAGGACCATAATAGTGATAATCACTGATTTTCCTTTAAGCCACATTTTAAAGTAATGGTACTCATAACCCCAAATCATGCCTTTATTTCTTACTGACCTCTCACTCCAGAGGAATATATGAATATATGAAGATATGGAATATATGAAAGGAATCCTATGGGGGTACATACTCAAATATGAAACCAGAAGGAAACACATATTTAAGCTTTAAGGAATCCTGAGTAAATAGAAGGTCAATAGTAACTTAAAATAGGTTTTGTTAACAATGAATTAATT
Organism: Myrmecobius fasciatus; assembly: GCA_023553655.1. Classification (NCBI taxonomy): domain Eukaryota; kingdom Metazoa; phylum Chordata; class Mammalia; order Dasyuromorphia; family Myrmecobiidae; genus Myrmecobius; species Myrmecobius fasciatus. The sequence continues at coordinate 139,573 of JAJPUD010005068.1, read as the reverse complement.
GAGAACACTTTTCATTTACTACATCCTATATTAAGGATGAAGACCTGAATACCCCAAGATGTTTAATAAAATGAACTGACGAATTATCATGACAAAAGAAAATAGATGGTATAGAAAAAAATACTACTGATTTTCATTATTTCATTTATTCATTTTTATTCACAAATATTTCTGGAGTCCTTGTTATGTTCAAAGTACCACTAGATTGTATGATATCACAGGTGTAAAGATGTATAAGTGAAGTCACCATGAGAAAGATGGTATTTTAGCTGTGTTTTAAAGGATGAAAATGACTTAATTAGGCAGAGATTCCTAGAGGTCATTCTAGGAAGCCAGAATGATAATATTAAAGGTGTAGCTACAGAAAGATATAACATATGTTTCTTATGAGGAGATATTTGACTACATTATTTGTATTAATTTTGGTATATAAAAACAAAGATGGGCAGGATTAAGAATGAGGACTATAATATGTAGCCTTGGGTCTCTACAAGCTTCTCATGACTCCAAACCATCATGGCACAGGAAGAAAAACACTACATTTGAAGTCAGATTACCTGGGTTTTTCTGCCTTGGGCATAATTATATTAACTTTTCTGGACCCCTTTTGTAGAATGAGGATTGAAATAGATTCTAGCATCCATTTTAGCTTTTCCAACATTAAATCTATGCCTCCATCCATGATCTCAGAAACTTTGTAACTTTCTAGGCTCTGTATGTAATTATGCATTAATGATTTTTAAAAAAATGCTTATGTACTTATTAGTATATCTTTAAGCCAGAACATATAAACAGTACTTGAATTTTAAATGCTAACATCATTTAATTGAAGTAGAATAGGGAGATGAATCATAGGGATATGAATCCCAATTTAAGTTTTTTGGATTCTTTCACCAAAAGACTGTTATGCTTCTGAGCATAACATTGTATCCTTCTGCTTCCGTCATCATAGTAGGATGTAAGTAGTTTAGACCCACATCCCCATTGGTGAAGCATACATTCTTTTTTTTTTTTCTCTTTTTTTTCTTTATTAAAGCTTTTTATTTGCAAAACATATGTATGGGTAATTCTACAACATTGACCCTTACAAAGCTTTCTGTTACAAATTCCCCCCCCCCAGGTCCCCAACCCTCCCCTAGATGGCAGGAAATCCACTACATGTTAATTATGTTAAAATACTTGACAAATCGAATATATGTATACATATTTCCATGCTTATCTTGTGCAAGAAAAATCATATCTACAAGAAAAAAAATCAGAGTAAGGAAACACAATGCAAGCAAACATCAATCTAGAGCATGAAAATGTTATGTTGTGGTCCACATTTCACATTCCTCTCTCTGGGTGTATATGGCCTTCTTTACTGACCAATTGGAACTGGTTTGAAACATTTTATTGTGAAGAGAGCCATGTCCATCAGAATTGATATAGTCTTCTTGTTGCCATGTATAATCATCTCCTGGTTCTGCTCATTTCACTCAGCATCAGTTCATGCAAGTCATTCCAGGCCTTTCTGAAATCATCCTGTTGGTCGTTTCTTATAGAACAATAATATTCCATAACATTCATGGTGAAGCATACATTCTAATCCTATTTTCCTGTTGAATTTTTCTATCTTCTCAGGAAAGGTAGTCTAGATCATTGATGTCAAACTCAAATAAAAATAAGGGCCATTAAATTGTCTGTAAAAATTTCTGCCACAATCTAGACTCAGATACTTAACACTTTCTGGCTGTGTGACCTTGGGAAATCACATAACCCCAATTGCCTCAGCAAAAATAAAATAAAATAAAATAAAATCCATGCTGCACACATACTGATATAAAAAACACACATTAACATTACCTATGTTTTATTTTATTTCTATTTATTTTGGCAAATCTTTCACTATTATGTTTTCATTTGATGCAGTTTGTATGAGCCACATGTTTGATGCTTCTGGAGTAGAAAGTACTAATACTTTATAGCCAGTTGACATTCACTGAAGCCTCTGAAACATTACAGTATGGCCAGGCTTCATGGTCTCCTTTTGTTTTCCCAGTGGTTATTGCAGTGCAATTGTTTGCACACACAAGTTCGTCTGCTGATCAACTCTTATTATCTCCTATAATCACTGCTTCATGTAGCTGGTATCTCCTTCTTCCAGATCTGCGCCTGCCTGCTCTGTCTCCAGTGACTGTTATCTCTCTCCAGGCAGCTGCCATCTATTCTTCTCAGTGCGTGTCTGCTGCTCTTCCTCCACATGGCTGCTCTCTTCTTCCCTATTCACATCCTCTTGGCTTTCCTCCACACAGCTGCTTTCTCTTTTCTGTTCATATCTGCCTGATGCAAATCCATTTCCAGGTGCAAAACACTCTGGGAATCTCATGTCCTGGAGTTTTCTCTATAGAGCAACTGAAGCTAGCTAGAATGCTTAAATTAAGGGCACAAGCAGTCTATGCCCATATTACAGATATTCAGGGAAAAAAGGGGAACTAAAACCAGTTAGACAATACTTCCCTTCTTCCTAATCCCCTGCTCAGCTCAATTCCCTTTGTCAAGTATCCAAGAACAGCTGAGAAAGAAATCTCAGGGGGGCACATACTCAAATATTACCATTCACTCATTTTATTTGGAATTCAAAGATGGATTAATTATATACATTTTCCAGCTGCAGAGTACACCGTACATATCTTATTTCCTTTTTACTGCAGTTCAATCTTATTCAATCAGCATCCCTCTCTTATATGCCAAAAAGATGTCCCATACTACTTCCTCTTGTTATAAACTCACTTCTAATTGGTTTGCCCCTCCCCATTTCTACTTTTATAATTTGCTCTCACTGTCCACTTCCTTTTGGAACACCTGCTTTATACCCATCAAACTCCTTTACAGGTTTTACAATTCAAAGAACTTTCCTTCCACCTTGCTTTCAGAGAACACTTACTTTTCTGGCAGATACCATATGCCTTACACCCTGTTCCCTTATACAGGCACATTCTCTCTATTCTTACTGACTTTCAGGAGTAGGAAGATGGATAGGCACATATGTTGCTTATCTCTGCCCTTACAGACCATGCATATTGTATTATCCCTGAATTCTGAACTAATTTAAAGCTCATGCAATCTCTTTTCCATCCTTGTTTGCTATTCTATCAGATCTATCCAAACAATTATGCAGACTTTTCTTTAATAATACAATTCATGCTCAAGGTTTTCCTTTTCTCTCCATCCTCTGACATCACACACAGGACTTTTGCCATCATTTGAATGACAATACCTACAGTACATATTGGCTATGTAGGCTAGGCTAATTCTTTTCATTAAAGTCAAGAAAGCCATCCTCAAATCTCAGTCCTCGGGGACATTCAAACTTTGGATGTATCCTCCTTCTCTTTTAGAGAAAGAATAAGTCCAATCTAACAATATAATGTTAATATGAAAAAATCATATTGTAAGAGGGACTGATAATATATGGTACAATTGAGATATTAAAGTAACTAGAAAAAAGCTTCTGTAACAATGTACACATGGCAGAGCTGATACTTGAACCCTGCTCTCTTAACTTACAACTAATTGCATTCACCCATATTTTCCTGTTCTGTTTCTATTCCCCCAAAAATATTCCTTTCCAACAATATTACAGCATAATCTATTGCTTTTCAGCCATAACAGGGAGCTCTAGGTTATATGGATTTCATCCATAACAAAGAGCTCTAGGAGAGATGAACCTAGATATAATCTTTGATTTTGATACATGTTATCCTCTTATTTGAGGGACTTTTAAATTAACTATAATACACTTAAGCACATTATTTTAAGTATAATCAGATCAACTCTCCTTGCCAATTCTCAGTGTATTAAATTTGGGACGCTGGAAATCGATAAAGGAAAAGCTACTGAATGTATGTCAATGAAAGAGAATCCTTCACCTTGTGACAGCAACAGATGGGCACCTTTCCTCTCTTCCAACTTTTAGTGGGTATGATGCTAGTCCCTGAATATCTGAAAAGAGAATTAGGACTGCAAATAATATAAAAAGTAAGCAAAGAAAGGGAGAAAAAAGGGGAAAAATCAGTGTCTTCTTGCTCATAGTAAGGCTTATATGGATTTTCCCCTCTTTCTCCTGAGGAAATCCAAGAATTATGTGAATTCAATCATTGCTACTCATTTCCAGAGAAGACTAGCTAAAGAAGAAAGATGAAAATTCCTTACTGAATTTCTCAATACATGGGGGAAAATATTTTTGTCACAGTTCTTTATATTGTTTCTCATTGTTGTAGATGCAATTGAGAGAAAAAAAGGAATAATAAATATGCAATTGCAGATGAGTAAATTGCATTGCTACAAAGGTGGGCACTGGCAGCTGTATACAAGTAGAATAACAGCAAGAGCTCAACATGCAGGACTAAAGAAGGACTTGGTTGGCACTAGCTATAGAGTAGACAAATAAAGCAAAGGCAATACCTATGTTTTCTAATAGATTATGACAATATTCTAAATATCATGAACTCTCTCTATAAAGTATGCAAGACTTGTTAGTAAAATTCTGTCAACAACATCAATGTGGGATCATGACAGTTTAGAAATATTCAAATTATTGGTGCAAGTCATTCTTTTTTGATAAATATTATTGCTTCCTTTTGTTTTTATATCCTCTTTCTGAATGGATCATAGTTTTAGAGCTTCAAGGGATGTTAGAGATTATCTAGTCTAAAACTCTCATTTTTGCAGATGAAAATGAGACAGAGATGTGATGATTTGTCTAGGGTCAAAAAGAAAATCTTCCAGATTCTAATTCCAACACGTATCCTTCCCCCTTCTACTATCCATTCAACTACCATTTATGACAAAGATTTCACCTGGAAAAAGAAATCTAGAGATGCTATAAGATAACCTATGAATATTCTATAAATTGGTTTACACATTTGTGTAAATATCCAACATACATCCATTGGTTTACATATGGTATCAAGGGATCTATAGGAAAATCCCAAGAATGTTGGAATAAATGCCTGTAGAGGACTGATGATAGGATGTAGACAAGATTTTTAAAAGGGGAAAGTGACAAATATTGGAGGAGATGTGGAAATATTGGGACAGTACTTCATTATTGGTGGAATTGTAAAATGACCTAACTACTTTAGAGAATAATATGGAATTATGCCCGAACAACTATTAAACTACTTATTAAACTATATACTATTATTAAACTATATACTGTTTGATCCACTAAAACCACTATTTGATTTATTTTGAAAAATAGTTGGGAAAAAAGGAAAGGAATCCATATACTCTAAAATGTTTATAGGAGTTCTCTTTGTGGTGGCAAAGAATTAGAAATTATAGGGAAGTCTATCAATTGGGGAATGACTGAACAAATTGTGGTATATGATTGTGACAAAATGGTGTTGTGCTATATTGATGAGCTCAGTGATTTTGGAAAGCATGGAATGACTTGCATGAAATAAGTAAGAATAGAATCAAGAGAACATTTTATAGAGTGACAATGATATTATTTTAATAATGACTTTGAGCAATAAGCTATTTTGGATATTATAAATACCCAAATTAACTACAAAGGGCATGTAAAGAAGCATGCTATCTGTATCCAGGGAAAGAAATTATAAATATAAGTATGTATAGAAAAAATGTGTGTGTGTATGTGTGTGTGTGTGTGTGTGTGTGTGTGTGTGTGTGTGTGTACCTATTTGTATCTAATAGTAGCCATCTCTGGAGTGAGATTCTAGGGCAGGAGGGAAGGGGAAAAAGCAATTACATGATAATTTCATTGTATGTTTGAATGGAATAGCAAGTTGTGCATGGTAGATTTAAAGTTTTTTGCACATCTTTTTTATGATATATTATGTTATGGAAATGCCTGTTTTATTCCATGAATTAAAAATAAAATAAAAAGAAGACATACAGGAAGGGAAGATATAAGTAAAATTTACTCTATACTACTGGCAAGAATATTTATATTAATGAGATGACAGGTCTATGGGGTGTGAAATTAAGGTTTGACCATTTTCAATTGAGTCTAAATATTGTGGGGGTGGAGAAAGAAGTCATTGAATTTGAAAACTGAAAATTATGCAGTAAGATTGAACATGTGCTTTTCCTAAAAGTCAGAGTTGTCCCCAAAACTTGACTGGCCCAATGACTAAGGTTTGAGGGTGAGTTCCTGGCTTTTAAGAAAATAATTATCCTAGCCTACATGATAGACATTGATAGCTATTGCTGCCACTATAAGGGATAATTCAAATGATTAGTAATGGCATAGAAGTTGTCTCATGCAGAGTTCAAACAAGAATTCCTCATTGATGATGTTGTTCTCTATAATCTTCCATTTGCAGGTAATATTCTAATGTAAAAAAAACCTGGTCTAATAACCACATTAAGAAAATAAAGTGAATGAAAAGTGCATGTTGCTTCACATTTGTAAATATGTGGCTAGATAGGTAGCCTATTGGGTATATTAGCTAAAATTTGATTATGCATGTGCACACACACATGCATGGACACAGAGTCATCTGTTACTTTCTATTATGAAACATTTATTTTAGCATAGATTTAGTCAGTTTACCAATTTGCAAAAGCTTTAAATAGAATCCCTTGATTGACTATGTATGCTTTGACCTATCTCCAATGCAGAAGTTCATCAACATATTACTTTTTTTTTTCAGCCAGTCAAATATCTATGAGTATCTAGTTGAATTCAGAGGGACATAAATCTACATCATAATAGAGTTATCACATTATCAAATTACTAATACTTGAATGATTAAGGTATATATGATGGCATGTATACATATATACATACATGATATCATTTGTACAATTATAACATATATATGATGGTGCATTTGCACATATACAAAAATTTGTACAAGTTTGTATGAGAGGCAGCATGATATAGTGGATATAGAAGTAGCCAAAGTCAAGAAGACTTCTGACATATAGTAGTCATGAAACAAAGAAATAATTTACTCTTTCAGTGCTCTAGACACTCTCTAGATTATCTAAGCTATCCAAGACTATAAGTTACAGAGAAAGTGATGACTTAAAATGTTAGAGGGAGTTGCCTCATCTAAGATGAGTCAGTGAGGTCACAGATCTACTCTCAATCCCTACTTTGCATTATGACAATTTCTGAATTTATTGTTAGACTATAAGCAGCAAAGAACAGCTTCGTCATTTAAAATTTTTATATCCATAAACATTCAAAGATATTGTTATTAATAAGAAAAACATGCTTAGGGATAAATTGAATTTAATTCAACAGGCACAATAGTTCTTTATATCAGTGAAATCATAGGTCTGTCCAGTCTTTTAGGCATGCATGTGCATGTAAGCATGTGTATGCATACATATATACTCATGTGTATATGTATATTAAAAGTTTGTGTGCATATGTATACATGCATATATGTGTGTATTTTATATGTGTGTGTATATATATATATTTGCATGTATATATAGTTTAAAACTGCACTGACTTTTTGAGAAATCCTGTATATATATGTATATATATACATGCCCACATACATATTTGTATACATATGAATATGAATATATATGTAAATACAATATATTTCAGATGATGGCAGCAAACAAATTGATTCCAAAATTGAGCATGAAGGTACGTGGTCGAATCAAATTTGGTAAATTCTTATGATTTCAATGATTGTAATCTTGCTGTCATAAAATCCATCTTTTCATACCAACAAGCAAGAATGAGGCTGTGAAGATGTTAATCATAAAATGTCATGATGTCAGAAAAAAATCAAAATTACGCATAACTTAAAGGAAGAAGAAAGAAACTGGGTTTTATTTGTATGTAACAGCACATTATCATGCAAGATATTATATAAAATACATAAGATTATAGTACTAAGTAATAAGGTTTTCTGAGGTTATCTATTACAAATTCCTCATTTAAGAGATGAGGAAAATGAGAAATATTTAGAGGAAGTAACTGGTTTATGGTCACACAGGAACAAATAACAAAATTGTAAAGCTCAGGTCTTCAAACTATAAATATGATACTAACTTCAGTAAAGCACGAAGCTTCAAAAGTGTTTGATAAGGAGATGGAGAAGTCATAGGGAAAGATATTAGACAACAGGGCTATCTGAAACGTTATGAGAAAATGAGTTTTTTAGTACATTATGTGCACCTTCTTCAGAGAATTTTGGAGAGACATGGACAAAATCTCACAGCATAGAAAGATGTTTGCATTATTGCAAAGAACATTGATACTACTGCAATTATGACTCCACCAATATACCAAAGTCATCTAAGATTACAGCCATGTATCCACAACCACAAAGACAAATACCACCACAACAAAAGTTTATTAAACAAAATAGTCAAATGTATTTTTTACACTGAATATAATGTGGATAAAAAGAATTGTCAAGCTAGTTGTTACTGCTTCAACTAAAATCAATGAATTCCCAGAAAAAATCATTTGATTTTGAAAATTGATAATTCCATCAGTTACTAATGACATGTGATTCCATATATTTTCAATAGCATATCATTATCAAATGACATTTTTTTTGTGGTATTTCAGAGTAAATGTATTCTTTTTTTCAGTTTTAAAATAGGAGCTATCTAATTTCTTTTTAAGTTACATTTTATTTTTTTTTATAAAATTTTGGGTCCTAATATGTTCTTATATATTATTATAAAAATCACATTTCCTCCCACAAAATGAACCCACAATATTGGATTTCTGTTATTCAATTTAATTAAATGAAAAATTATTGAATACATACTATATATGTCATTATGCTAGCTTTTATCAGGAAAAGGAAATGCATAATACAATCTTTATCCTAAAGGAAATACTGTTGAACTAGAAAAGGAAGATAATTGACTGAGTTGAAAACATAATAGGACACTTACATATTGTTCTGAGTTTAATGGTTTAATTATATACATATATACCTACAGAGATGTAATATTTTTATACCGCTATCATTTATTATTAATATATTATCATATATTATCTATATGTGCCTGCCGTATCCGCTTATCTATTTTTATCTATCAATCTATCTATCTATCCATATTTTGTTTGTTGCCTCCCCCATTTAAAATATTATTTATTATATCAATTAATTAAATTATTATTTATATTCTCCAATATTTAAAATTAACTTTTTATTATTATATATTACTGTTAAAAACCTTTAATACAAATAAAATCAGAGATAAATAATTGGAGAAATATTAATTGTTCAGGGATAGTTATGGTCAATATAATAAAAATGACAATTTTGCCCAAACTAATTTATATATTCAATGATATCCCACTTCAATTACCAAAAATTATCTTATTGAAATGGAAAACAATCACTAAATTCATCTGGCCTAACAAAAATTCCAAAATAGCAAAAGAAATAATTTTTAAAAATAAAGGAAGGAAGTTTAGCAGTACCAAAACTTAAACTATATTATAATGTAGTGATTATCAAAACCATCTAATATCAGCTAATCAATAGAAAAGTAAATAGATGGAATAGAGTAGACATAACATTTACAGCAGCAATTAAACAATTTGTTGGAAAAATTTGCAAAGCAGTTTGGGAATAACTGGACATATACCAATATCTAACACCATTTAATGAATAAGATCAAATTGGATGCATGATCTACATATATAAATATTACAAGAAAATTAGAAGAATTACTATCCAGCATATAAATACCATATAATGGCAGACTTCTAAATAGAACACAGAAAGTCCTATTTGATGGTGGTTTTAAAATAAAATGCAAATGGCAAAAATAGCAAAATGGTAAAAAAAAATGGTGAAAAATTTCAAGTTTTCATTCTGCTTTTTATATTAGAGAATGGCATTTGAGAATGGCCTTATGTGTCTATTTCTCACTTTAATGTAAGTGAGGAACCTTTATCTTTAATGCATGATCACCAATTTGTAAATACTTTCCTTCCCTTTATATAGAGATGGAAGCTAGATTTGTGATTCCATTGATCTAGAGAACTCTTAGAGAAATTCTCTCTACCAATGTAATTCAGAAACTTCTCTGTGAATAACAGTCCAAAGCAGTTGACTAGGGGAGTGACAGATTAACTGACCTGGTCAGCATAACTTAGCCAGTATTCATCAGAGACAGAAATTAATACAGTTAGTCAATAAGTATTTTTAAATCACCTGCTAGCTGTAAGGTACTATGCAAAACACAGAGATGCAAGGAAAGGCAAAATACCACTGATGCTCTTAAGGTGCTTACTATCTAATAGGGAGGAAATATGCAAATAATTATGTCAAATAAGCTACATATGTGGCAAATTGAAAATAATCAGGTGGTTGGAATTAAGGTGGTGGAATTTTAACTGGAGAGCAAAAATTCCAGGCATGAGGGAAATGCCTAGAATGGGAAGATGGAATACAGTGTTTAAGGGGGAAAAAAGTCCAATATCATTGGATCACATTCTTTGAATATGTTATATTGGGGAAATCATTGCTACGTGTAGTGTGAAGAACTTGGAAAGGTTAGGGAAGAAGTTATGAAGTACTTTAAATTTCAAATAGTGATTTTTGTAAATGACTTAAAGTCACAGGGGACCTTCAGAGTTTGAATAAGCACTAATACAGTCAAATGTGCCCTTTTGAAAGATCACTTAGATAGTTGATTGGATAATGTACTAAAAGGAAGAGAGACTTATAAACCTGGCAGACCAACCAAAAGGCTATTACAATAGTTCAGACATGAGGAAATAAAAACCTACATAATGGTTATTGAAGTGCCAGAAAAGTGCCATGATAGAGATGTTACCAACTTAAAATTGAAAGACCTTTACAAATGATTGAATATGAGGATGAAAGAGATAGAGTGTAAGATAACATGTAGGCTATCCATTACATCACACTATTTTTGTGAACTTTTATATTACTTTACATCTCAAAACTATATATGATTATAGACAATTATCTTCATAGCATTTACTTTCTATAGAAGAAAATTAAGCCTTTTATTTAGTCTTTCAGCTAACAATGACTGAACATTTATTCTATATTCAACCAAAATAAACACTTTGATTAGCAAGTTTGTTTGGAAAGTTGAGTGATTGTTGTGAAGTTCAAATGCGACAATGGACAAAAAGTATTTGGTAAACTATAAAATACTATATATCATAAATAATATATGATGTAAGGCATCTTCATTATTATTATGTTTCAATAATTGATGAGAAGAGTTGGAGTAATTGAATATAGTTGGATATGATTATTCTGGGAGGAAATATGAAAAGATGCAAAATTTGATCCCATTATGCAAATTTAATGTGATACTTTTCCTATCACAGTGATTTATAAGAATGTGAAAGAAAAAAATATTTAATTAAATACTGTGAAAATGAATGTATCACACTGAATTGGACTGCTCTCAGACTATTTCCTCTCCAAGTCATCAATTTATTGTTCTTCCTCAAGTCACTTTTCCATGTTTTTGCTCAAGTATTAGAATTGCCATTTCTATTTTTATAATTTTGCTCCTTTCTTTACATTCCTCAAATGATTTTCAGTCACATGGATCACAACTGAATTATCCACATTCAAGTTTTCTATCTAGGTACCCTAGATCAGGGCCAATTAAACTTTTTCTCACTCATGAACCATTTTTGCTCAAAAAATTTTTATGTGACCCCAGGTCTATAGGTATGCAAAATAAGTATATAAATCAAACATTTACTGATAAACTATTTCTTGACCTCCACATTGAGTTACAGGACCCCAAAGCAATTCATGAGCCACAGTTTAAGAAATGGATCCTAGATAATGTAATTCTCTGTGATCTCATACACATAACTTATCAATAACATGTCAATTAATGCCCTTAATATGTATAGTCACTTTCTAGATTGCCAAATTTTTATCCTTTTTTATTCAAAAAACATTTAAAATGTGGCCCCTCTATTGGAAAATGATTAGAAAGTTGCCTTAACATATAATTTCTAATCTGCCTATTACCAAATTAAATCTGTTTTATGGGCTGTTTACAGATAACATACATTTGATTAAAGTTTCCTTTTTAATTTATTTTTTTCTATATACCAACAGCATCCATTAGAAGCTATAAACTCTAGTAATGCAGGGTAAATATTGTTTGATATGCTTTTCATAATATCTTTCCATAAATAATAATGCATCTATTTTCTGCTCCTTTTCTTTCAGATCTAGCTTCTCCATTTCTATCTAGACTCACAAATATTTTTTCAATTGATTATGATAAAACAATCCTAGTAGCTATTTTTGGGTTACTTGGTAGCTAATAGAATGAATGAATAAATGGCTTCTGTAATATACTTCTATAGTAGAGTTAGCCTATGTTAAAGTTGATACCTCTAATGTGTATAGGTTGGTACATGGCAAATCATATACTAAATCTTGTTGAAATTGACATATTATAAGATTACATTTATGAAATATAGGCCTATTTGTGATTCAATTAATAGGATATTTATTTTTTCTCAATTAGACTATCATTCTTAATGACTAGTTCTTCAATAACATCGTGAAAAGAAATTAGGACAGTTGCATAAGGCAGTTGTAGACTATAGGTGAAAAAGCACTTTACAACTTATATTAACCTAAATTACTTACTATAGAGATTTTCTTTGGAATTGCATTAGTAAATATATGGGATAACTAAAGACTCTGTGAAATTTGTGTTTCAATTATCTAAAGAATTGTTTCAATTTTCTAATTAAAATCTAGATCCAGACTATAATAGATGTCAAGACATGTGAGATGGACCCAATGAAGACACTCAAATAGCAAATTATAAAGCCTCATCTTTCATATAAGGAAACAAAACTAGAGACTAGAAATTATGGCTATATTCTCATAAACATTCAATGCAATGCTGATGAATATGTTACTTTATAAATCCTTATTGCTTAATTTTATTTATTTACTTAATAAATATTTAATAAAATTTATTTATTATTTAATAAAAATATTGTCAATTTATATTTTGAGTATATTATTGGGATTTACTGATGACATCTTTCACAAAAGGCTTAACAGGAACTTAAAAGTTGCATAGATTATGCCCCAGAATATGATGGATATCTCTGAAAATATCCATTATGCTCTAGCATTTTTCTAAGACCTTGGAAAAAGAATGAAATTCCCCAGCAAGCTGAAACTGAATTCAAGTGCTGACAATGTTCAATGTAAACCAAACAAATTAACAAAACAGAATTCCAACACAGTAATCAATAGACTTCCAGGGATAAAATCATCAATGAAATTTATTTTAGGCTTACATTCCTTGTTGGGTCCTCAAAGGCCAAAAAACAGTATATTGCTGAGTCAATTCTTTTGTTTTTGTTTTTTTTTGCTTTTTGCTGGGGCAATTGGGGTTAAGTGACTTGCCCAGGGTCACACAGCCAGGGAATGCCAAGTGTCTGAGACCAGATCCAAACTCAGATCTTCCTGACTTCAGGGCTGGTGCTCTAACCACTGCTCCACCTAGCTGCCCCGAATGAGTTTCAATTCTTGATAATATTCTCTCCTTCCCTTTGGTCAGTTCCTTACATATGCATGCATTTCCATATTTGATATAATCAAATAAAATCAATTCATCCAATTCAGCCTTGTATGGAACCCCAGTGGGTTGAAACCCAACCTCAGACATTTATTAGCTGTAATTCTGGGTAAGACATTTAATCCCTATGAGCTTTAGTTTCCTCAACTGTAAAATAAAGAGGCTGTGTTCAATTATCTCTAAAGTTCCTTTTTCAGTCCAAAACCTATGATCCTAGGAATTAAATTCAATTTTATTCAACAAACATTTGTTTAAAATAATTTATTAAATGCCTCAAGATTAAAATTAAATATAAATCAAAGGATAACTGAAAGAATTAGATCCTTTAGAGAGTTAAATGCAAGACCTTCAATTGTGCAGATTAAGAAACTGAAGCCTATAAAAACTTTTATGTTGGACCAGGATCACACATAATAATGTCTGAACTGAGACAAGAACCCAAGTTCTCTCACTTCAATTTTAATTTTCCTTCCCTTTCACCAGACTTATTCTAATGATGATCAATGGCAGTTGCTTTGTAAATATAGGGTAATATCAAAATAGCATTCAATTGTAGGAAAAGAGCAACAATTTGTATATAAAATTTTGTCAAGCACTTACAGGAACAAGAAACTTTTTGATCTCTTCCAATGCATGACTCATACGTGAATAAGCTTCCCCAGGTGGAGCAAAGACTTCTATTAACACATGAAGTTCATCACTCAAGTGGGCATATTTGGCTTCCCCACTCTTTCTTAGTTCTTCTTCCTGGAAAAACAAGATATTTTTAGAACTAAAAATCTACTTTTTTTTTTTTTCAGTGATTTATCATTGACAGAGAATGTGACAAAAGGGCATAATCTAATCAAATGTTCCATAAATGGAAGCTCTTTGAGAAATAAAATCTAGTACAAGCCTCTTAAAGATCTTTTTAAATCATTTTTGAGTGTTTGAGTGATAAATCTGGCATAATTATCATCTACAACAGATTTTAATCAGCACTCTATAAATGCAAAATACCTCAAAATAGTAACAGAAATATCATTGTACTTTATTATGCAATTCCTATTTGGGAGGGAAGCAGATTAAGTTGATATCTTTATGAAAAAGGAACAATATGGGTGTCAGTATGTCTATGTGTTTATCTGTGAGTTTTAAGAGCCTCTCACCTCAAAGAAAATAGACATATAATAACCTTAAAAATCTCAGTAACGTGACAGTGTTCATTATGTAATTGTAAACCAGTTCATTATGTTATAAAGAAACAATCTGATGTCCTTTGAAAGAACTATAAGAAAGTTTTAATGTGCAGCCATATTAAAGAAGTTCCCTTATACTTACAAAAGTATGACAAAATTGAATATTATAGGAAAAAAAGAGCATGTATCTGGTCATAGCAAAAGCTCAACTTCTTCATTTCAAATTATTTTCTTTTAGTAGGGACTATCCATTCCTCTCCTTCTGTGCCATACCTGTTTGTGTTTTTTTCCCCCTCTTGCAACACCGTCCTTCCAGTTAAAACCTGGAATTCCTGGTTCCAGCCACATGCCTAATTCACACCATTGTTACTTTCTCATCTTTCAATATATCCTCATTATATGCACTAGACCTCCAATCTTTCTCTGAAAGAATAATCAACAGTTTGACCTACTTCTCTCAGATACCCACATTCATTTACAAATTTATTTTCAAAAGTAGGAGAATAATGATCTGTTCCTTTTGTCCTTCGTTTAGAACGAATAATTGAATTTGCTGTTACCATTAAGACTCATTAGACCAAACAGGTTAGTTTGGCTAAATGTTAGAGTTGGAGACAGGAAGATCTGAGCTCAAATCTGTCTCAGACAATTATGTACTGTGTGGTCCTTGTAAAGGTAATATAGCTCAGTTTGAGTTTCCTCATATTTAAAATGTAAGTAAATATATTACCTACTTACTAGGGTTATTTAAATTTCAACAGAAATTATATATATGTATATAAATATATATATGTATATATGTGTATATATATTTATGCATAAATATATATATATGTATGTATGTGTATATATATATATTTATGCATATATATATGTAAAGTGCTCTGCAAACTTTAAAATGCTATGTAAATGTTATTAACCATTACTGTTTTTATTGCATTTATAAAGAACTTTCCTTGTGCCAGGAGCCATGCTAAATGCTATTTTTTTTTGTTTTTTTATAAATATCATCTCATTTGTTGATCATAATAAAAATAAGAAATATGATTATTTCTTTTACAATATAGGAAACTGAGGAAAACAGTTGTTAAATGACTTGTTCAAGTTCACACACTAATAAGTATCTGAAGCCTGAATTAAACTCAGATCTTTTTTTTGCCTCTAGCTCCAGTGACATATTGATTATATCACCAGTAGTCTATTTTTTTTATTTCTACTTTTGTTATCATTATTAAATAACCCCACTTCTTGCTGTGGTGAACACTTCTATTTGCATCATTGATCTAATTCCATACAATTTTCTCTAAATATTGCCTCATGCCATCTTTACTCCCTCAGTAAGCTGAAATCTCTCACTATTTTTTTTATTATTTTTTCTGCTGCCTATAGACACAATTGTGTCTTTCCCTATACCTAAAAAAGTCTTCATTTGATTTGTCTATCCCTGGTAAAGATCATTCTGGAACTTTCAACTCTTTGGGAATAGTTTACATCCTGAGGCTCCATTTCCTTTCCTTTTACTTTATTCTAAACCATCTGCTATCTAGCTTTCTCCTTCATAATTTGACTGAAACTATTCTTTCCCAAGTTGCCAGTCATCTCTTAATTGCCAAATCTAATAACTTTTCCTGAATCCTAATCCTTCTTGACTTTTCAGCAACATTTGATTTGTCTAGAAATATCTTCTTTTAGATTTGCTTTCTTTTCTAGGATTTTGTGACAATACTGTATTCTCTTTTCTGAGCTGTTGGACCATATCTTCTCAGTCTCCTTTTACTGGATGTTCCTCCAGGTTGTGAGAATTTTTCTCAAGTTTACTCCAAGAATAGCTTCCAGGATCGATTCTCTTCTCCCTTTCTTTTTCTTTAGTGACGCCAGTGATGGAAAAGGGGAACTTTTAACTTTGCAATTATAACTATATTAAAATCCATGCTTAATGATTAATCGATATACATACTATTGAAAGAGCCAAAATCATATCATATTTTACATTGCTGTTATTATAAATGAAATGAGGAGGAAGTTGCAACAAAATGGAAACAGGTCTTACAGGTTCATCTTGGAGAAATTAATAAAGAAGTTTGTGGACATGTCTTTATGCTGCATCTAATGATAATGAGAAACATTGTTCCATGGAACATTTGATATTGCAGTAGAGGTGACTCATTAAAAAAATATGAAAAGAATTGTAACATATGCAATTATAGCTATTCCTAAAGTTTTTTTTAAAGAAAATAATGAAAAAAAACCAAATTTTCAAATTGTTTTGACTTAAGAAGTTGCATTTTACTTCCAGGGTACAAAATACTTTCCATAAATCAATTCATTCTTGATGGCATTTACTTAAAGGGGGGTCTGAGTGAAGACTAATTTAAAAAATGCAGCATATAAGTAAGGAAAAAAAAACAATGACATGGACTTTAATGTCCACTCATCATCAATATTTTCTCCCAGGATAGAATTAGAAGGTACTTAGCATGAAAAACACATACAAACACACATGTGTGCATACATACATAGAGAAGTTGATTATACTTCAACAGACCAATATTGACTTGTTACAAATTAGAATTATTCTAGAGTCAACTGTTTATTGACAAAAAAAAATCACCAAAGGTTTTTTTTAGGGGGTTGCAGAACTGGAGAGTGAGGTTAGATGGCAGAACAAAATAAATATCTTTTGATCTTTCTCAATATGCCCATCTACAACAGCTTAAAATGTCTAGAATCAAATTCTTCCAAGGAAAACCAAGAAAAAAATCAACATGAGTCATTTTCTAGCACAAAGCAACTTAGGAAAACAGAAAGAGTGGTTTGTTCATTCTGGAGTGGGAAATGTCCAAGATCAGTGTATGAGAAGTGGACTTCTCATGCCAGCTAGAGGCTGGCAGCAGTAGAAACATTAGCTTTCGAAAGATAGTGAGTTAACTGAATACCTCATAAGAAAGAGGCCACAGAGAATCCCTATATTAGCATTAAATGCAGGATAAATTGCTTTTTGGAAGCTCTGTAACCCATTACCCTGTTGCAGGTTATAGTTTCAGGGTATAAAGGAATGCTAGAAGACATGAGAAAATGAGTTCTACCTGTGTATATAAAGTAGACCTGAAGGGCAGAGATGACACCTTTCTCCAGATGACGTGACTTTGGAAGCATCAAAAATTTAATGACACCCATTGAGTTGATAAAGTAGGAAAAGTTCATAAAAGATAGAAATTCAGACCAGATATTCTCAACACTACTTATGTAGGAGAGAAGACCCTAACTCTAACATTAAAATTTAAAATAAAGAAATAAGCTGGAAAAATAAGCAAAACAAACAAACAAAAAGAAGCTGACGATTATAAAAAAAATCTATTATGTTGACAGGGAAACTCAAGACAGGAATTCTGGTGACAATTATTTTTTAAAAATGTTTGTAATCAAATGATTAAAAGAGAAAAATGAAGATTAGAAACAAGTCCAATACGAATTCCCAGATGAGCTAAAATAAGTGGGTCCTAAGATTTCTTCTCTTCTCCATTTTTTTTCATTAATTTTGATGGCAGAATGGTGGAATGAAAGGTACTTCTAAACAAATGACTTAAACAATCAAATAATGTAATCAATAGAAAAATGGGAAAAAAATGAGGGCATTGCAAGAAAATTATGATAGAAGAAATGACACTTGGCAAAAGAGATACAAAATTCATTGAAAAAATAAGAATTAATAAGGAGGATATAAATTGTTTCAATAAGATACTATTGTTTCAATAAGACAAAATCAAAAGACAAAAATTAAAAGTAGAAAATGGAAATAAAAATAAAAAACTCTGATCAGAAAAATATAGAACAAAGAGATATAATTTAAGAATTATTGGATCACCTGAAAGCCATGATTTTTTTTAAAGATTGTACACAGCACTTACCTCCAAGAAATTATAAAGGAAAACTATCCCCAAAACTAGAACCAGAAAGCAAAATGAAAATTGAAAAAAGAATCCAGTAATCACTCCCTGAAAGAAATCTTCAGATGAAAGAATTTAGGAATATTACCATCAAAATCCAGAATTCCACATCAAGGAATATTGCAAATTTTTAGAAAGAAATAACATATAACTCTTGAGAATTGTATCTTTGTCAGGGATATGATAAGAGGGTATAGATAAAAGCTGATTTTAATGTGATTATATAAGGAAAACATCAGAGGAAAAGGGGAAAGAGAGAGAAGAATATAACTAAGGGAAAATGGATGGCAGGAAATACAGAATTAGTGACTTTAAATTTGAATGTGAATGGGATGAATTATCTCATAAAATGAAAATACATAGCAAAGTGGATTAACAGTCAGAATACTACAATATGTTGTTTACAAGAAATACATTTGAAGCACACAGATACATACAAAGTAAACGTAAAAGTCTGGAGCAGAATCTGTTATGCTTCAGCTAAAGTTAAAAAAAAAAAAAAAAAGCAAGGTTAGTGATCTTGATCTGAGATCAAGCAAAAGCAAAAACAGATCTAATTAAAAGAAATAAAGAAGGGCACTAGATCTTTATAAAGGATACAATAGATAATGAAGTAATATCAATACTACATATATATATGTACCAAGTTCCTGGAGGAGAAGTTAAGAGAGTTACAAAAAGAAATAGACAGCAAAACTATACTAGTGGGGGATCTCAACCTTGTTCTTTCTATTAGAACTAGATAAATTGACACAAAAAAAGAGACTTTGGTCTATGATATCTAACCTTTCTAAAATTATATTTAGAGAAAATTAAATGGGATTACAAAAGAATATACTTTTTTTCTCTGTGGTACATGGAACTTAACCTAAAATTGACCATGTGTTAGGGCATAAGAACCTCAAAATCAAATGCGGAGAGGCAGAACTAGTAAATTCTTCTTTTTCAGATCATGATGCAATAAAATTACAAGTAATAAAAGTACAGGGAAAAATAGACCAAAAGTTAATTGGAAACAAAATAAGCTAATTCTAAAGAATGAGTTAATGAAACAACCATAGAAACAAGTGATAATTTCATCCAAGAAAATGACAATAATGAGACGTTACCAAAATTAATGGGATGCAGTTAAAGCAGTTCTTAAAGGAAATTCTTAAGGAAAATTTTATCTCTTGATGCTTGCATGAATAAAATAGAGAAAAAGAAGATCAATGAATTGGGCCTGCAATTAAAAAAGCTAGAAAAAGAATAAATCAAAAACCCCAAACTAAATACCATATTTGAAAATTCTGAAAATAAAAGTAGAAATTAACAAAATGGGAAATTGAAAGTTACAAAACTTTAAAGTAATAAAAACAACCTAAGAGTTTTTTTTTGGGGGGGGGGAGTGAGGGAAGCAATAAAATTGATAAAACTTTTGTTAATTTGATGAGAAAAAAAAGAAAGAAGAAAACCAAATTACCAGTATCAAAAATTAAAAGGTGAATTTACTACCAATGAAGAGGAAATTAAAGCAATAATTAGGAGTTGTTTTGCTAAATAATTTTCATAATCTAAATGAAATTGAAAAATGCTTTCAAAAATATAGATTACCCAAATTAAAAGAGGAAAAAATGAATTACTTAAATAGTCCCATTTTAGAAAAAGAAATCTCCAGGCCTTTCTGAAATCAGCTTCCTGATCTTTTCTTAGAATAATAATATTCCATTACATTCATATACCATAATTTATTCAGCCATTCCCCAACTGATGAAGAGGAAATCAATTACTTACATAGTACCATTTTAGAAAAAAAAAATTGAAGAAGCCATTAGTGAACTACCTAAGAAAAACTTTTCAATGCCAGATGGATTTACAAGTAAATTCTGCCAAACATTTAAAGGACAATTAATTCCAATATTAAGGAAACTATCTGGAAAAACAGGTAAAGAAGGAGTTCTATCAAATTCCCTCTATGACACAAATATAGCACTGATATCTAAACCAGGAAGAAAAAGAAACAGAGAAAGAAAATTACAGACCAATCTATCTAATGAATATTGATGCAAAAAATTTAAAGAAAACATTAAAAATATTTTACAGCAACTTATCAGCAGGATAATATATTATAACCAAGTGAGATTTATACTAGGAATGCAGGGCTAGGTCAAAATCAGGAAAATTATTACCATAATTGACCATATCAATAGGAAAACCAATAGAAATCATATTATTATCTCAAACAATAATAGAAAAAGCTTCTGATAATATGCAGCACCCACTTCTATTAAAAACACTAGAGTTTGTAAGGATAAAGGGAGTTTTCCTTAAAATAATAAGCAGTATTTATCTAAAACCAATGTAAGGGAGAAAAGCTGGCTGTATTTCCAGTAAGATCAGTGGTGAAACAAGGATGCCCATTATCACCAGCATTATTCAAGAAATGTTTGCTTTAACAATAAGAAAAGAAAAAAAAATCTAAAGGAATTAGAATAGGCAATAAAGAAATAAAACTATCATTCTTTGCAGATGATATGATGATATATTTAGCGAATACCAGATAATCATCCAAAAACCTATTCAAAATAGTTAATAGCTTTAGCAATGTTGCAGAATATAAAATAAAACCACACAAATCATCGGCATTTCTTTATATAACTGACAAAGCCCATCACCAAAAGATTGAAAGAGAAATTCCATTTAAAATAACTGTGGACAAAATAAAATACTTAGGGATCTACCCGCCAATACAAACCCAAGAACTATATGAACAAACTTAAAAAAACAAGACAAAACAAAAAAAAAAACACTTTACACAAATAAAGTTTGATTTAAACAACTGGAAAAATATCAATTGCTCATGGGTAGGCTGAGCTAATACAATAAAAATGACAATTCTGCTTAAATTTGGTCTACTTGTTCAATATCATACAAATCAAAATATTTAAAAACATTTTAAAGGACTAGTAAAAATAATAACAAAATTAATCTGAAAGAACACAAGATCAAAAATATCAAGGGAATTAATAAAAAAATACAAGGGATGGTGGCTTAGCAATACCAACCTATATTATAAAGCAACAGTAATCAAAACCAGTAGGTACTGGCTAAGAAATAGAGTGGTAGATCAATCAAATATACTAGATACACATGACAAAATAATCAAGGCTTATAAAAATCTAGTGTTTGCTAATTCCTCAAATTCCAGTTGTGGGAAAAGAACTCACAATTTGATGAAAATTGCTGGTAAAACTGGGAAATAATATTTCAGAAATTTGGCATAGGCCTATATTTCACAAGCTATACCATGATTTGGGCATTAAGGGCAATACCATAAGCAAATTAGAAGAGCAAGGGATAATTTGCCTATCAGATCTTTGGAGAAGGGTGGAATTTATGACCAAAGAAGAACTAGAGGACATTGTGAAAGGCAAAATGGATAACTTTATTTATGTTAAATTATTATTATTATTATTATTATTATTATTTGCACAAAGAAAGACAACAGAAACAAGATTAAATGGGAAGTAGAAAACTGGGGGAAAATTTTTACAAACAGTTTTTCTGACAAAGGTCTCTAAAATATCTAAAGATTTGTGTCAAATTTATAAGAATACAAGTCATTCCCCAATTGGTAAATGTTCAAAGGATATGAATAGACAATTTGCAGATGATGAAATTAAAGATATCAATAGACATATGAAAAAATGCTCTAAATCACTATTGATAAGAGAAATATAAATTAAAACAACTCCAAGATATCACCTCACACCATTCAGATCAGCTAAAATGACAAGAAAAGATAATGACAATTTTGGGAAAGGGTGTGGAAAAACTGGGACACTAATGTGTTATTGGTGAAGTTATGAAATGCCAACCATTCTGGAGAGCAATTTGGAACTATCCCCAAAGGGCTATTAATCTATGTATATTTCTTTTCAATGCCACTATTGGATCTGTATTCCAAGGAAATGATAAAGGAGGGGGAAAAAGACCCATATGTGCAAAAAAATTTGTAGCAGCACTTTTTGTGGTAGCAAAGAATTGGAAAAGGAGCAGATGCCCATCAATTGGGGAATGACTGGTTGTGGTACATGAAGGTAAGGGAATATTATTGTTCTATGAAAAACTATGAACAAGCTGATTATAGAAAAGCCTTGTAAGATTTACATGAACTGATGTTGAGCAAAATAAGCAGAGCCAAGAATACACTGTACACAATAACAATTAGAATATGTGATGATCAACTATGAAAGGCTTGGTTCTTCTTAGTAGTTCAGTGATCCAAAGCAATGCCATTAGGCTTTTGACAGAAAATACCATCTGTATTCATATAAGGAACTAAGGAGACCGAATGTAAATCAACATATGCTATGTTCACTTCTTTTTTTTTCTGTTTTTTTTATCTCTCTTATGATTTTTTCCTATTGCTCTGATTTTTCTCTCCCAATATGATTCATAAAGTAATGTGTATTAAAACTAAATAAACTTACTAAAATAAAAAAAGACCAGTACCGATTGGAAAAGTTGACATTCCTACACTACTCATAAAAAGCATAAAAAGATATATAGAAGGAAGCAACAGCAAGATGGATAAGAGAAACCAGATATTGCCTCAGAATCAATGCTAGATAAAAACTCCGAATGGACTTTGGAGCAACAGAAGCCATAAACATTTGGAGTGAAACAATTTTCCAGCTTAAGCTATCATGGAAGGATGTCAGGAAAGTTTTGTTCCACTTGGGCAGAGGGGATGTGGTTCAACAAATCAATTCTGCAATCTCCAACCCCACCCTAAAATGCAGATTGGGAGCCCCTAAATCCTGGCATAACAGGCAGGAGCAGGATAGGCCAACCTAACACAGGGTGAAAGCTGTCAATACCATAAGAACCCAGAGCAGAAAGTCAGTACAAGGGTGCTGTTCCCGTGTTTCTCTGCAACAAATAGCTTGGAGAAATCTTTCCTGTGACTTTGGAACAGACTTTAACTTTTAAAAATAAGAAAAAAAATAAAAAAAAAACATCCCTGACCATCAAAAGCCACTATGAATACAGAGAAGATCAGAACACAAACTCAGAAGAAGACAGAAGTGTAAAAAATGGCTACATGTGAAGACTTCCAAAAGGATATAAATTACTCTCAAGCTCAAAAGTTTCTCTTGAAAGAGCTGAAAAATCTTTTTAAAAAAAGAAGAAAAATGGGAGAATGAGTTTTGAGAATTATGAAACTTGGCGGTGGGGAGCCAACAGCTTGGAAAAAGAATGATAGAAATTAACTGATGAAACAACTCATTAAAAATAAATTTGGTGAAATGGAAAGAAACATCTATTGAACATAGCTCTTTTAAAAGTACAATTGTCCAAATGAAAAAGGAGGTAAAAAGATAACCAAAGAAAATAATTCATAAAAATTAGAACTGGACAAATAGAAGAGGATTATTCAATTAGATGTCAAGAATCAGTCAAATGAAATATTAAAAAATGAAAAAAATAGAACAATATGTAAAATACATCATTGGAACAAACAACCGACCTGGAAAATAGATATAGGAGAGATAATCTAGATTACATGAATGCCATGATCACAAAAGGATCCTGGACAATACTTTCCAAGAAACAATTAAAGAATACCTCTCCTAGAAGCAGAAAGTAAAACAGTCAGTGTAAGAATCCACTGATCACCTCCTGAAAGAGGCCCTAAAATGTAAACTCCAAGGAATATTGTAGGTAAATTCCAGAATTATTAGATGGAGGAGAAAGTACTGCAAGTACTAAAAAGAAAAATGTTCAAATATCAAGGGGGCTTAGTCAGGATTACCCAGGATTTAGTAATTTCCACATTAAAGGATCAGAAGATCTGAAATGTGATATTTAAAGAGACAAAAGAACTTGGGCTACATTCAAGAATCAAGTACCCAGAAAAACTGCACATTCTCTTTCAGTCAGATATTCAGTGAAGTAAAGGATTTTCAATTATTTCTGATGAAAAGGTCAGAGTTGAACACAGTGTTATCTTCAAATTCAAGAGTCTAAGAGAAGGTTTAAAAAATAAAAAGGAAAGAAATCATGTTATTTAAAGGCTGAAATGTATACATTCTTACATGTGAAAATAACACTTGTAAACCATGAGAAATATATCTGCCAGGGCAGTTAGAAAGGTCATACACAGAAAGAGGATGTGAATATGTTAAGTGTAATGTGATGGTCAAAACAAAAATAAGGAGCAGTAAAAGGATTATACTGGGAGAAGAAGAAACAGTAAATGAAGCACAAAAGATCTTTTGCAGTAGAAATAAAATAGGAGGGGAAAGAATGAGCATTATTTAAACATTAATCTCATTTGATTTGCTTCAAAGAGGGAATAATATACACACTTTATTTGTTATAGAAATTTGTTTCATAGGGCAGTAGAAAGGAAAGGGGGAATGAAAAGGGGAGATTGAAAAAAAAGGATAGAAGTAAAATAAAGGTCAGAAGAAAAACACTGTTGAGAAAGAAAAAGATAAAAGAAGAGGGGAAAAAAAAAACATAATCAGGGAAAAGTAGAATGGAAGGACATATGAAGTTAGTAACTATAATGGTATATGTGAATGAGATGAACTCTCCCATAAAATGGAGGTAGATAGCAGAGTAGTTTATTTTTTATTTTTATTTATTTATTTTTTTGCTGAGGCAATTGGGGTTAAGTGACTTGCCCAGGGTCACAGCTAGGAAGTGTTAAGTGTCTGAGGCTAGATTTGAACTCAGGTCCTCCTAACTTCAAAGCTGGTGCTTTATGCACTGCACCACTTAGCTGCCCCAGCAAAGTAGTTTTAAAGACATAATTCTACAATATGTTGTTTATAAGAAACATATCTGAAGCAAAGAGATACGCAGAGAACAAAGATAAAAGACTGGAGAGGATCCATTATGCATAATTGATGGTTTCATGAAAAAGAGATAAACTTGTGGTTGATTTGTTTAGAAAAAAGAAAGAAGAAATTAAATTACCAGTATCAAAAATATACCAGCAATAAAGAGGAAATTAAAATAATAATTAATAGTTATTTTTGCCAAATCTGACAAAGTGCAATGAACAAATTTTTGTAAAAAAATATAGATTGCCCAGATTAACGGAAGAGGAAATAAAATACAGAAATAGGCCCAGTTTAGAAAAAGAAATTGAATAAGCCATAAATGAACTCCCGGATAAAAAAATCTCCAGGGCCAGATAGATTTACAAATGAATTCCATGAAACATTTAAAGAACAATTAAACCCAATACTATGTAAACTATTTGGGAAAATAAGCAAAGGAGTTCTACTAAATTCCTTTTATGACCCAGATAATAATACTGATATTCAAACCAAGAACAGCCAGAGGAAAAAATTAAGAATAATCTTCCAATGAATATTTATGCAAAAATCTTAAATATTATATTGTTGCAAACATTCTAAATATTTGCAAATAAATTGAAGAAACAAAATAGGACAACACACTATGACAAAGTAGTATTTATAACAGGAATGCAGAGCTGGTATAATATTTAGAAAACTATCAGCGTAATAGACCATATCAATAACAAAACTTAAAGAAATCATATGATCATCTCAATCAATGTGTGAAAAGCATTTAACAAAGCATAACATACATTTCTAATTTAAAAAATAGAGAGCACAGGAATAAAAGGAGTTTTCTTTAAAATGATAAGTAGCATCAATCTAAAACCACCAGCAAGCATTAAATATAATGGGTATAAGCTAAAAGCATTCCTAATAAGATTAGATGTGAAAAAAAGAATGCTCATTGCCATTATTATTATTGAAGATTGTACTAAAAATGTTAGCTTTAGCAATGAGAAGAAAAAGTCAATAAAGGATTTAGAGTAGACAGTGAGGAAAAAAAAACCTATGACTCTGCAGAAGATAAGGAGGTATATTTAGAGAACCCTAGGAAATAAACTAAAAAAAATTATTAGAAACAATTAACACACTAGCAAAGTTGCAGGATATAAAATGAGCCCAGGATAAATCATTCACATTTCTTTATATTACCACAAAGTCCAGCAAAAAATAGAAAGAAAAATCCCATTTAAAATAACTGTAGGCAATATCAAATATCTGAGAGTTTTCAGCAATATTGTGGTTCAAGACAATTCCATAAACTTGGGATGAAAAATACTATCTGTATCCAGAGAGAAATGTACGGAGACTGAATGTGGGTCAAAGCATTGTATTTTTACCTTTGTTTGTTTGCTTGATTCCCCCTCCCCCTTGTGCCTGATTTTTCTTGTACAACATGACAAATATGGAAATATGTGGGAAAGAATTGTATGTTTAACCTTACAAAAAACTTCTCTCTCACTTTAGAAAGTAAAGAAAAAAAAAGTAAACATAAGTGAGAAATGTAAAAGTCTATAAAAGATTAATTTAATTATAACCCTATGTAGAAAGATGATATATGCAACCCCGTTTTTTATCATGTTTAAGGTTGGTAGAAAAAATCTATATAGACATAAAACTTGAGTGTAAAGTCTATTATGTTGTGATGACTTCAAAAGAAAAATGCAAGGTTATGAAAGAGGTAAGCACAGAGACAAGAAAGAGGGAAAGGAAGAATTGGGAAAAAATATCTCATATAGAAGAACTTGTTTTTGAGCAAGGAAAATTTTTTATGATGGAGGTGAAAGTAGGGAACATAGAAGTCAGTGCTTGAATTTCACTCTCATCTCAACTGGTTCAACGAAGGAAGAGAAAAAATACACGTGCACACATTTTGGTAAAGAAATTATCTTACTCAATAGGGAAGTAGGAGAGTAAGGACTTAAAAGAAAATGGAGTAGGGGTAAAAAGAGGGAGGGTAAATTAAGGGAGTCAGGGGTCAAAAACAAAATAGACTTTGGAGAAGGTAAAGAGAAGAATAAGTAAAAGATAAAACTATACAAAGAAATAAACAGTTAGAAATTATATCTGTGAATGAGAATGGCTTGAACTTGTCCATTTAATTAGGCTATAAGAATAGAGCAGAAAACAGAGAATCAATACATCAATGCAAAGCTATATTATAATTCAAAACTGGAAGAAATAATAAACATATACATATACATAAAATTATCTTCTAATAATAACCTCTCACTTAAAGTATGTATATTCAGAATAGAATTCATCATAATTAAAATTATATTAATTTCATTTATTATTAAAGATACTTTAGGAAAGAGATTGCATGGGAATTATCTCTCTCTCTCTCTCTCTCTCTCTTTTTTTTTTTGCTTTATAGTCCATGTTAAAGAAAGTGGTTTTGTCTAAAGTAATTTGAAAAATGGATCTTTTCCTTTTAAATTTCAATGATGCCTTCAACTGTGAAAAAGAAAATTTCACAAAAATGTAGGATAAAAGGGTCTGGGTGTGCTATAGTCCATTGTGTTTTGAAAAGTCTGCCATAATTAAATGACTCAACAACAACACAGAAGAGATTTTGATTCAATAGCTCAGCAACATTGTAAGAGGACTATTTATAATCTTTATCAGAATAAATAAACCTTAAAGGCAGAAAATTTTCCCCTGATTCCATTGAGATAATCATATGATTTCTATCAGCTTCATTATTGAAATGGTCAATTACAATTCTGCTATCCAACCAGCTCTGCATTCCTAGTATAAATTTCAACTGGACATAGTGCATTATTCTAGTGATAAATTGATATAATTTCTTTGCAAATATTTTATTTTAGATTTGTGCATCAATATTCATTAGGAAAATTGGTCTATATCTTTTTTTTCTTTGTTTTAGTTCTTCCTGTTTTAGGCATCAGCCTCATCTCTGTGTTGTAAACGAGTTTGGCTGGACCTCTTTGACTATTTCCCCAAGTAGTTATTGAGATTCATTGTTCTTTAAGTGTTTGGTAGAATTAACTTGTAAATTCATCAGACCCTGGAGAATTTTTCTTAAGATGTTCATTGATGGTTTGTTTAAATTCTTTTTTCTAAAATAGGGTTATGTAAGTGTTTTATGTCCTCTTTGTTAATCAGGGCAATTTATATTTTTGCAAATATTCTTGCATTTCAATCAGATTGTCAGATTTATTTGCAAACAGTTGGGCAAAATAGCTCCTAATTATTGGTTTAATCTTCTCCTCATTGATGACAAATTCACTCTTTTAATTTTTGATATTGATAATTTTGGTTTCCCTTTTTCCTTTTTCAAACCAAATTAATCAAAGGTTTATCTATTTTTCATAAAACCAACTCAATTATATTTATTAGTTCAATTTTGTTTATCTTTTGATTTTCAGAATTTCTAATTTGGTATTTAATTGGGTTTTTAAAAAATTGTTCTTTTTCTATTATGTTTCAACTCTAGTAAAAACAAACAATTAAACAAAAAAACAAGAAACAGGGCTAGCAATCCTTATCTCAGACCAAGCAAAAGCAAAAATAAATCTAATCTCTACCATCTTGGAACCAACTCCCATTTTTTTCCTTTAGAAATTAACATATTGAAGTTTTACAGTGGATGCTTAAAAAATATTTACTGAACTAAATCTAATTTCCAATTCAAAAGCTATTTTTGTTTATTTTTATATGTGAAGAATGGAAGCATTTTGAAAAATGTATCATAGACTTCCCTGCTTTAAATCCAATAAATTTAACCATATTTTAATCTTTATTCAGTGAATGTCTTTGGAATAGTGGTGTGGTTTTAGTCCATGTACTTTGTGACAGATTATATACGCACAGATAAATACATATATATGTATATATGTACACATATACATGTATTTATATATATATTTTTTTTTCTTACTTCCCATCTCAGCATATGCACTAGTAAGCTATTGCTATATTTGGAAACTGAATTAAAAGAAAAATTCATCACAAAGTACCTTATATTCAAACACTGAGAGAATAAAACAAAGAATTCAAGTTGTGCTGATCAAAAGAACCAATAATTAGATTTTCAGTTTTTAAATATTTACCGGCATATCCATAGATGTAGTCCTTTTGGCAATAATATATTCAGATACAATAAAATATTATATTATAATGCCCAGAACTATAACATTTGAATCCTAACATTTTAGGCTGCATTTTGCCTTTGGTAGTAAAACTTGAACTCTCCAGTTGCTATTTATGGATAACAAAAGAAAAATTCACTAGGGCCCAGACAGTTTCTTAATTAGGGCCTCTTGCCATGTTTTCATCATTTTTCTAATCTCTCTCTCTCTCTCTCTCTCTCTCTCTCTCTCTCTCTCTCTTTCTCTCTCTCTCTTTCTCTCTCTAAAAGATCTATATGTACATCTATGTATAATAGATTATTATCATATGTTGTACTTAAAATGATTATTGCACATTCCCAGCACATGGAAAAATAAGCAAATATAGTTATTAAAATAATACACTCAGTATGCAAATGCATATACAAAGCAGAAACCCATGTATTACTTTTCAATAATATTGAATAGAAAAAATAGTAGTAGGAACAATAATCATTGGAATTTCTATATTGTTTTAAAATTTGCAAAACCTTTTGCAAAGTTACATTTGCTCCACTAATCTTGTGGGTTAAGCACTATAAGCATTTTTTTTCTTTTTTTACAAAAATCAAAGGAAAAAATTAGAACTAAGTCTTTCTTATTCCAAAATGAGCAATCTATTAATTGAACACAAATAAAAAAATTTTAGGAGGCAGTCATAATTTCATGGGTGAAGGAAACTACAGATATAGCTTACTTGTAGAAATTTGTCTGGTGCATTGAGAAGTTTTATAACCCACCCAAGGTCACAAAACTAGTTTGTTTTAGAATTGGAACTTAGATATATCTTTTTCTGACTTGGTAGCTAGCTTTTTATCTATTAATATGCTCTTTCAAAAGAGAAAATAGGGAAGTCTATTTGCAGTCAATTCTTGGGCTTTTATGGTATTTCATGAATTGTGTTTATTCCCATACCTTCTACTTGAGGGAAAGAAATTCTTGAAATGAGTTATAGAGTTCATATATTTTGATTGGTTAAGTCAATGGGTGCTTCACTGAAATAAGGAGATAGTTTTATTCTGTTCTATCTTCTGGTTACAAGGAAAGACAAATCAGAGCACTATTATATCATGCAATCACAAACAATACAAAAATTAAAAAGTATGACCGAAGAATCTTTCAACTTCAAAACCAACATGTCTCAGAATAATAATTCTTTTTAATTTTAATTTTTAATTTAATAACCACATTTATTTATTTTTCCATATGCTGGGAACCTGATATACATTTTAAGTACAACATATGATAATAAATGTTATACATAGATAGAATGAATGAGATGAATAATACTACTGCCTTGCATCCATATGAAGCTGCCATTTTTGAAGACCTTTCATAATTATTTATTTTATGGTCCCCAAAATTATTGAGTGGGCAAGATAACTATTCTCATTTTTCAGATGGGAAACTTTTCCCATAGACTGGTTCAGGGTCACCAAGCAAAAAAAAATGGAAAAACCCAGACTAAAATCCAAGTCTGCCACTTATAAAACAGTTGTCAGCAAGCAACTTAAGTCTCCTGGGAACAAAAACATTGAGTGAGGATTTCAGGAGAGTGGGTTTATTCTCAGCTGTGCCCTATCAAGTTATATGATGTTGAGGCTGTCTTTTGAACATCGGGAGTCTCAGTTTCCTTCTTGTAAAATGAAACGATTGATCTAGATCCAATGTTGTTAAACTGTGATTTGTGCAATATATATATGTACATATGTACATATATATATTGCACAAATCACAGTTCACATTTGAAATACATACACATATATATATATATAATTTATTTCAATATATTATGTGTCATGATATTTGCTCATCAACACACATTTATTAAGTGCTTATTATGTATAGAACACTGCGAAGTGCTAGGTATATAAAGAAAGACAAAACCAGTTCCTGTCCTGAAGGTGCTCATATTCTAATGGGAGAAACAACATGAAGACAACTACATATCTATTCATTTCTCTCTCTCTCTCTCTCTCTCTCTCTCTCTCTCTCTCTCTCTCTCT
>JAJPUD010005068.1:74498-107873 GCA_023553655.1 Myrmecobius fasciatus | reverse complement strand
CTCTCTCTCTCTCTCTCTCTCTCTCTCTCTCTCTCTCTCTCTCTCTCCATCCCTCCCTGTCTATACTAGAATTATAGCATAAATTAGAAATAATTTCAAAGGAAAGATATAGGAGATGAGTGGTAGGGGTGAGAAAAATTTCTGGAAGAAGGTAGGATCTCATTAGTCTTGCTTGAAAGAAGCCAAAAAATCAGCAGGCAGGTGTGAGGGAGAACATTCTTGACATATGGAACAATCAGTACAAAAATGTAGATTCAAAAGATAACATGTAATGTGAGAGTGATAACAAGACCAAAGTAACGTTTTCATATGTACTGGCTGTAGGAATTATGGAGATCCTTCCCTCTCCCTTTTATAAAACAACAGGCTTCTCAGAAAACAAATCATTAGTTTCCTTTAAGTCCTATGTGTGTTTTACTTCGTGAATTTGAAAACATTTTCTTGAGGAGTTCATAGGTTTTACTAGACTTCTTAAAGAGTCCACATCACAAAATGTGGAAAGACACACCTCTCACATTGATTAAGATGGCCAAAAAAGATACTGATAAATGTTGGAGGGAATGTGGGAAAATTGGGACACTAATACATTGTTTTTTCTTCCTTTTTTTTTTTTTTTTTTGCTGAGGCACTTAGAGTTAAGTGACTTGCCCAGGGTCACACAGCTAGGAAGCGTTAAGTGTCTGGGACCAGATTTGAACTCAGGTCTTCCTGAATTCAAGGCTGGTGCTCTATCCACTGCACCATCTAGCTGCCCTCCACTAATACATTGTTAATGAAGTTGTGAACTGATCCAACCATTCTAGAGAGCAAGTTGGAAATATGTCCAAAGGACTATCACACTGTGTATACTCTTTGATCCACCAATGTCTCTATTGGGTCTGTATTCCAAAGGGATCATAAGAGCATAAAAAGAGATCATAAAAAAGGGAAAAGGACCCACTTGTGCAAAAATGTTTGTAACAGCCCTTTTCATAGTGGCCAGGAACTGGAAACTGGCCGATGCCCATCAGTTGTTGAATGGCTGAATAAGTTATTGTATGTGAATGTAATGGAATATTATTGTTCTGTAAGAAGCAACTAGCAAAATGATCTTAGAAAGACCTGGAAAGACTTATATGAACTGATGCTAAGTGAAGTAAGTAGAACCAAAAAGAACACTGCATACAGCAACAAAAAGATTATGTGATGATCACTTCTGATGGACTTGGCAATTTTTAACAATGAGATGACTCAGGCCAGTTCCAATAAACTTGTGATGGAGAAAGCCATCTGTATCCAGAGAGAGGACTAAGGGAATAGAATGTGGAAACACAGCATTTTCATCTTTTATGTTGTTGCTTGCTTGTTTGGTTTTTTTTTCTTTATCATTTTTTTCCATTTTTGATATGATTTTTCTTGTGCAAAATGAAAAATGAAGAGTTATGTTTAGAAGAAGTACACATTTAACTTATATTGGATTACTTGCTGTCCAGGAGAGGGGGAGAAGAAAGGGAGGGAAAAATTTTGGAACACAAGTTTTTGCAAGGATGAATTAAAAAACTATTTTTGGATATATTTTGAAAAATAAAAAAAAAAACTATTAAAAAAAACCAAAAATGTGGAAAGAGCAACTTGACTATGGCTGGTTACTATTATTTAGATGCCCACTAATGGGTAATGTTTCCAGGTAACACATTATTTAGCTCAGTGGAAAAGGTCAGCTTGTTTTTGTTTAAGATATAATGACCACTATTTTTTTTAAATTAAGTCTTTGTTTTGGCGCTCAAAGAACAAAAGACCAAATTGTGGATAAAATCAAAATCAGAGATTCAACAGACAGAGAAATACACAACAAATGTAAGGACTAAAAGGAAGGAATTCTTTTCCTTTTTGAAGATTTTTGGGGTCTTTTTAAACTGAGTTCCAAATTATCTTCCTTCTTTGGGTCTTTCCCACTGCAATTGAGAAAGCAAGTCATATAATATCAATTACATACATGAAAATCAAAACATATTTCTGATGTAGTGCAGCTCCTAGAAAATATGTGGCAATAACCCTACGGTTACCTGGTCTTGGTAGCAATGTATTGGAAATAATGTATTTCTCCCATTAGGCTATCCTGCCCCAGTTTACCCTATGTAACCAGGGTGCTAACGCCACAAATATTGTTGACTGTCAGATAATAGCTGTTGGTAAGTGATAAGAGAATTTCTGAGACTAATGAGCAACAATAATGAGATGCTGAAAGTTGAGATAAAAACAGAACAAAATTGGATGCCCTCTACTTGACCTAGTGACATTTCAAACCTAAAAATGCACTTCCAGAAGGTCCTCCTCCAGCTCTGCCCAGAGAATTATAGGTATTGTACCTGTACATAAAGTCAACCAAATCATACCTCAACTCTATCTCTAAGCCAGAAAATTAGCATATCATTGACACAAAGCTCCTGATTTCTCAGTTTTTTTTTCCTATAAATTTATCATCCTGCTCCTGGTTCTTTGCTAACTTCTTTTGTAATTTAGCCGATTTTAAATGGTATTACAATCATAATAAACTTCAACCCTTGACTTGGAGATGTGTCTAAGCCTGTAAATTCTTTTGAGAGGCTTTAAGACACTAGTCTGGAACCCCAGCCTTTTGGGGATTCCCCTTGAACCCACAACATTTACATGTTAATTATGTTTCATGAAAAGGATAAAAATAAAGTGAGAAAATAATAGTTAAGTTTGCATTCAGAATTCATTGGCTTACTTTCTGGTGGTGAATAGAATTTTTCATCATTAGTCCTTAAAAATTGATCATTGTATAAATCAAAGTAGCTAAGTCTTTCACAGTTCATTATAGTAAAATACTGCTGTTACTACATACAATGATCTCCCAGCTTAGCTTACTTCACTTTTCTTCGTTTACATAGCAATTGCCATATTTTCTGAAACCATTTTGCTCTGAAACTATTTCTTCTAACACAATAATATTTCATCACAATCATATGCTATAACTTGTCCATTCCTAAAATGATAGCTATCTAGTTCTTTGCCACCATAGAAATAACTGCTATTCTTGTATAAATAGATTTTCTTTTTCTCCAATATCTTTGTGATATTCATGAAATAGTGATATTTCCTGATCAAATATAAGCACAGTTTTATACTTCACAATTATTAACCAGAATGCTTAGACCAGTTTATAGTTATAGGAAACATTTATTAATGTAATTATTTTCCCTTGTCTTGTCTAGAATCTGTCATTTCTAATATTATGAGGTTGACCTCAGAATTGTTTCAAATTGTATACTTTTTCTCAATAATGATTTAGAAGGTTTTTAAAAATAAAACTATAGTTTTGATTTCTTCTTTCTGAAAATTGCCTCTTGGGAAGGATTCTGGGAAGATGGTGGAGTAGGTTGGTAAATTTCAAGCTCTCCAGATTTTCCCCACAAATAGTACAAATTTCTGCCTTAAGGTGAACATAGACTGAAGAAAAACCAAGAAGACTTGGGACAGAACAGGGGTCCTCTGGGTATGACTGAAGAAGATTTGAAGAAAGTCCTGGGGCCAGGGATTAACCTGTCAGAAGTACAAACACTCCAGGCTAGCTCCACACAAACATAAAGTGGGGAACCCTGGGGCTAGCTGGATTTGGTCAGAGCCTCAGCAGGTACCACAGAAATTTTCATCTCTCAGACTGCTTGGGGAGCCCGGAATTTGAGTCTCAGAAGATGGAGTAAACCTCAGATGATAAGGAAAGCCAAGCCCAGCTGTGCATCAGGGACACAGCCCTGGGGAGAAGGAATCATCACACCTGTGAGTGCAGAAGCGATGAGTTAGGGACATTGCTAGCTGCCAGCAACTTGCTGGAGGGTGGAACTTTTGGTTTGGGGTTCCTGGTCAGAGCTGAAGAGAAGGCAGAAGCACCATCCTCCCACTCCACAATTAGAGGTCCTTACACTAATTCTTATTTAAACAAAAATGAACCTGAAAAGAAAAAAGAACTCCACTATAGAAATTTACTATGGGAACAGGGAAAACTGGAGTTCATCTTCAGAGGAGGATACTGAAGTAAAAAATGCTTCTATCGCAAAGAATAATGTGAAATGGATCCCTACTCAGAGAAAATTTAAGAACACGCAAAAGAATTTAAAAATCAAAAGAGAGACATGGAGGAAAAATTAAAACTAAAAACTAAAACCATTAAAGAACATGAAGATTATGAAAAAAATAACCAACTAGTTAAGGAGATACAGAGTCTCAAAGATGACAATAACTCTTTGAAAATTAGAACTGAGTAAGGGGAATCCAGTGAAGCTATAAAGGACCAAGAAATAGCTAAACAGATTCTAAAGAATGAAAAAATAGAGCAGAATGTGAAACATCTTAAGAAAAAATGACAGATCTGGAGTACAAATCAAGAAAAGAAAATGTAAGAATAATTGGACTGTATGAAAATTATGGCCAGAGAAAGAACCTTGACAAAATAATGAAAGAAATAATCCATGAAAATTTTCCTGGAGTGATAGAACATGAGGGAAAAGTAGAATAGAAAAAATCCACCAATCACCACCTCAATGAGATTCTTTGTGGAAAATATGTAGAAATATATATGCCAAATTTAAAATCCCCAAATCAAAGAGGAAATTTTGCAAGAAATAAGAAAAAATTCAAATATGTTGGAGCTACAATTAAAATTATTCAGGATTTAACAGCAGCCACAATAAAAGACCATAGGTCCTGTAATCATGTCTACTGACAATATCAATGAACTTGAAGATTTTTAGGACTTTCTATTAACCAAACCTGAACTTAATAAAAAATTTAATATATAAGCCAATATAAAAGATCAATTTCAAGGAACTCAACATGTATAAATTGTTCTTTTTTAATATATGGGAAATTTGTACAATGTGTTTAAGATTGGCATCAACAATAGGATAGCTCAAAAGAAAGATTGAAGCAGAACAGATAAAAATAGTAATTATGCTGTAAAAATTAGGTGCAGAGAGAACAGATACAGAGACATTTACAGAGGACAGAAGCGATCACCTACTCACATCTGGAATGGGTTAAATAGGTAACACTACATATATATCACGAAGTGTATAACACCCTCCAAAATCTGTTAAGAAATAAGGGGGGAAGAATGGGAGGTGGGGAAGCAAAGGGTGAGGGAAGAAGATAAGGGAGCTATCTGTGGATGGGAAAAGGTAAAGTAATAGCAAGGCAAGTTAAGGAGCAAAATTAAAACAAAGGTAAGTAGGGATAGGAAAGATCTGTGCGTGTATGTGGGGTTTATTTGTGTATATGTATATGTATGTATCTACCTATATATACATATATCTTTAAAAATATAATGCAAAAACACGTGTTTTTTTTAAAAAACACAGCAGAGAACAAAAATTTACAAAGAAATGAAGAAAAGATGAACATTCATGAATATAATTTCTTCTACTAATATATACACACAGATAACTTCATAAAATAGTTCAGTTTGACAATTACATATCAAATTTGAAAGTTAGCTATCTCTTCTCTAGACAAGATGTGTTTTGGGAGCTTTTGTTATTGTTTCTTGCTGTTGTTGTTGAGGCAGTTGGAGTGAAGTGATTTGCCCAGGGTCACACAGCTAGTAAATGTGTCTAAAGCTGATTTGAACTCAGATTTGCTCCATTTCAGGGCTGGTGCTCTATCCTCTGAATTATGTAGCTGCTCCAAGGTAGGATCTTTTATATTTTTATCATGTTTGCAGTCTAACATATATTTATTTTTAGTACTTATTTCCATTGGAGGTAACTTTAATTTAAATCTCAATTTTTACATTTCTTAGCAATATGACTTTTACCAAGTTACTTGACATGAATTTCCTTAATTCAAAATGGAAATAATAACTGAGTTACTTTTGCCAAATAGTTGTTGGGAGAATCATATGAGATAAAATGTGCAAGCACTTTACAAACCCAAACCATAATATACATAAATCACTATTATTCTTTTTTTTCCTGTATATTCTTTCAGTAGTCTCACCAGCCTCAACAATAATTTGTCATAGATTTGCAGTAGTACTGATGGTGATGATGATAACAGTTCATGTTCATTTAGCACTTATTATGTGCCAGATATTATTTTGACCACTTTACAATTATTATGTCACTTGATTCTCACAACCACCTTTGGGATATGTTGTTGTTGCTTTTATTGTTCCATAATTTCAGTTGTGTCTGACTCTTTCATGACCCAATTTGGAGTTTTCTTGGCAAAGATCTAGAGTGTTTGCCAGTTCCTCTTTCAGTTCATTTTACAGATGAGGAAACCTAGGCAAACTGGGTTAAATGATTTTCCTTGTATCATACAACTAGTAAGTTTCTGAGGCTGAATTTTATCTACTGTGCCTCCTAACTGCTCCTGGGAGGTACATGTTATTATCATCCTCATTTTACTGTTGAGGAAACTTAAGCAGACAGCTTAAGTGACTTGTCCAGGGTGATCTATATAATAAGTGTCTGAAGTCAAATTTGAATTAAAGGAAGGGAAGGTTAGGAAAGGGAAGGGCAAAGGCAGGGGAAGGGAAGGGAAGAGAAAGGGGAAAGAAAGGGAAATGGAAAGAAGGGAAGGGAAAGGCAGGAAAAGGGAAAGAAAAGGGGAAAGGAGATAAAGGGCAGAGGAAAGAGAAGGAAAGGGAAGAGAAAGGATAAGAGAAAGGAAGGGAAAGGAGGGGAGCTGAGGAAAGGTGAAGAGAGGACAGGAGAAAAAAATGTGATGATATCAAACACTTGATGTCTATGTGGGTGTTTCTTATATAAATCTATCTATCTATCTATCTATCTATCTATCTATCTATCTATATCTCCAGACCTAATCTCTTTCTTTATACTCATTCCTATATTATCAAATGCCTGTTAAATCTTTCCACTTAAATGGTTCATTAGCATCTTAAACTTGATTTATTTAAAATAAACTCATCTCTTCCCTAAAGTTCTAGACTTCCCTGTCCCTGCTGAAAATATGAACATCTTGTCACCAAGTTTTATATTCTAGTTCTACACTGTAAGTGATTCTTGACTTTCCTTCATCCTCATACCCAATCAGTTCCCAAACATTGCTGATTCTTCTTTAACAAGATATATTATAGCCCTATACACCCTGTAGGTGACTACTCTACTACTTAAAACATTATTATCTTTTGCCTGAACTATTACAATAGCTTCTGTTTTCCTTTGTTTCTTCTTTTCCTACCATATAAGCCTAGAATTCATACTCCACATATCTTTTAAAATGATTTTGCTATGGTACAAATGCTATTTCACTTTCTGACTCAAAAACATTTACTTATTTTGTATTTTCTATAACATAAAATACAATTTACTCAATAGCACTTCATATTGTCTTTTGTCTATCTCCAAATCACACTCCCAGGTTAATTTTTGAAAATCTTCTTCAAATGTTCTATGTTCCAGTCCCAAACTCAAATACACTTTCTTCCCTCTGTGAACATGAATGTAATATCCCATTATTGCAAAGGACTTTTTTTTTAATCTACACCTCTCCTAATATTTATTTACCTTAAAAATTCTGCTCAGACATCAGTTCAGTGAAGTCTTCCCTACACAGTCCCATCAATTGTCAGTTTTTGTTGTCCTCATAGTACAAATTATGTCATAGGTAATCTGTATTCAATTGTATAATTGAATAATTAATTAATTAATTAATTATTAAATAATTGTTGAATATAAATTCCTTGAATGAATGCTATTTTAGTTGTCTTCATTCATCTCGGTTGGATCTATGTCTTAGACAAAATATATGCTTAATACAACTTTTGTACATAGAATTAAATTTCAAATATATGAAGTTTTTCCTAGACAGTGAACTAGACTAATAGGACTCTGAATCTCCTTCCCAGTTCTGTTTCATTATCATTCTTTATCATTTCATTATAGTTCATTTTATCTTTATCCCAAAAGGAACAATCACAGATTTAGAGTTGAATGGAATGTTATGAAGTAATTCTCTCATTCTATAAAAGAGGAAACCAAAACCCAAAAAGATAATACCCTTCATAGCAGCTAAAAATTATTTTCTTAAGCTATAATATGACTAGATAAAATATACAATAGTTTCTTTAATCAGTTAAGTGAAGAAGCATCTGGGAAACTTAAACTCCTGAGTCAGTCAGAGTAATACTAGAAATAATGGGGCTCAAAGATGGCTAGGGAGTTTGAATATCAACAATATCCCCTAAAATCATCACCCATACTGGAGCATAAATTAGAACCCAATTCTTCATTCCTCCTCCCTTTAATGTCTGTTTCTGATAGACCAAGATAAAAAAAAATTCTTTAAAAGTTCCAATAGATTTTAATGTTCATGAGAGACATTCCTTATATCCTTTCAGTGTACAGAGAGTTCCTCAATTCCTTCCAGAAGTCTAGCTAACCTGTTTCCATAATTTTCCTTGAATACTCTCTATTTTGTATCTATCCTCAATAAAGCTATTTTGCATCGCTGTCTCATTGTAGGCTTTATGTTTATTTGTACTGGATGGTTGGTATCTTCCAAACCTTCCTAAGACTAGATTCAGATACTATGTCATTCCCTGACCCAAGATCACATAAGTAGTAAGTATAAGAAGTGTCATTTGAATTCCGGTCCTCTTCCTCTGACTCAAATGTGTATATACTTTTCACAGTACCATGAAGTCTTCTCAAATACTTCTCGCTAAAAAAATTGAAAATTAAAATAAATGAAATATTTCCTCTTACTGCTATCTCTCTAATAATTATTCCCTCTAAACACTTTTGGAGTTTTGACAAAAGACAGAAAAATGATGAATATCTTATAACCAATATTTGTGGCAGGATTTGAATCTAGTCTTCCTAATTACAGGTGATGTCCTATCCAAACCAACTTGATGCATTTGTATCATGTATATGCTCCAGGATTAGAATTTTAGTTACCAGCCTACTTTATAAACAAATTATAGGGAGTGATGTTTTTGAGTCAGTTGGAATGTTAGAGAGTTAATTGTTATATTTTCAGTATAAGAATTTCACTTCAGAAAAAGACAAACACTACAAATGAGGT
Source organism: Myrmecobius fasciatus (assembly GCA_023553655.1). Taxonomy (NCBI): domain Eukaryota; kingdom Metazoa; phylum Chordata; class Mammalia; order Dasyuromorphia; family Myrmecobiidae; genus Myrmecobius; species Myrmecobius fasciatus. Next base: position 98,819 of record JAJPUD010005068.1, on the reverse strand, counting down.
TTTATATGTTGCCTTATTGGTTACCAGACAGGAAATTAATAGAGAAAATTTTGATAATGAAGATTAATCTTAAAAGTATGTCCTGAGTAACTCATGTTTTCTTTCCCTTTTTCCATCTTTTTTTTCCTTCACAGATTTCTGATTGCTAAACATATATCAGCACATCATCACTGAAAGGAATCTTCTACCTCATCTAACCTAGGTGAAGAAATTAAAGCTCTTGAGAGATTGGGTGACTTTTCCAAGCTCACATTGCAAATTAAGAGTCAGAACCAAGATTAAAACCACAGTCTTCTTTGACACCAAATTAAATACTCTTTACCTCACAGCACAATTAATCCTCTCATAATGGCTCAAAAAACCTTAGTTTCCATGAATAAATTCTTCTCTATCTCATTTGTGATAAACCAAGTTTCAGGTTATTTATTTCACATTCCATTAAAAAGTAAATCTCACCAAAAAGATTTTTTGATTAAACTCATTCCATGAAGTATTTTGTATGTCCTCGGTACATAGCTGTTTATAACTACCTCATTTTATTTTATTTCACTATTTTTATTTTTTAATGTGTTTTTATTTTTTGGTGGGAAAGACTCACTTTTTATGTGATATTTTAAATACAGTGGCAGTTCCTTCTTTTTCATGCCTCTATTTATGAAGAGGGTGGTTTTCAGTAGCCAATTTCACTGTCTGAAATTTGATTACATTGAAAGATAATGGGGGGAAATGGATACATTTCTAATTTTCACAAGAGTAAAGTGACGAAAAGTGAAAAAGTATGGGACTGCTGGATTTAGATGTTGAAGGGCTCTGGATACACTGTGGTCCACCCCATGTATTTTAAAGATGAGGAAACATACCTGGAGAAGTGATAAGATTTACCCTCATTGAAGTGAAGAGAATACAGAATTTTTTTTTTCATTTCTTTCTTTTTAAAATATATTTTAATATACATTGCTTTATGAATCATATTGGAAGAGAAAAAACAGAGCAAAATGGAAAAAAAAACATAGGAAAGATTAAAAAAAACAGAAAAAAAAGTGAACATGGCATATGTTCATCTACATTCTGTTTCCATTGATCTTTTTCTGGTTGCAGATAGCATTTTCTGTCCAAAATCTATTAGGATTGCTTTTGATCACTGAACCACTGAGAAGAACCAAGTCTTTAATAGTTGATCATTTTCTGCATCTACTGAGATTAACATATGACTTCTGTTGGTTTTGTTATTGATATGGTCAATTATGGTTATAATTTTCCTGATATTGAACCAGCCCTGCATTCTTGGTATGAATTCCACTTGGTTATAGTGCATTATTCTGTTGATAAATTGCTGTAATCTGCTAATATTTTATTTAATTTTTTTTGCATCAATATTCATTAGGAAAATTGGTCTGTAATTTTCTTTTTCTGTTTTGACTCTTCCTGAATTAGATGTCAGTATCATACTTGTGTCAGAGATAGAATTTGGCAGGACTTCTTTACTCATTTTTCCCAATAGTCTACATATTATTGAAAGAATTGTTATTTAAATGCTTGGCAAATTCAAATGTGAATCCATCTGGACCTGGAGATTTTTTCTTATGGAGTTCATTAATGATTTATTAAATTTCTTTTTTCTAAAATGGGACTATTTAAGGAATTTATTTCTTCTTTTATTAATCTGGGGTAATTTCTAATTTTTTAAATATTAATCCATGTCAGTTATATTGCCAGACTTGCTGCCATAGAGTTGGGCAAAATAGCTCCTAAATATTGTTTTAATTTCTTTGTCATTGGTGATAAGTTCATTCTTTTCAGGTCTGAGGCTGGTGATTTGGGTTTTTCTTTTCTTTTTTCTAATCAAATTGACCAAAGGTTTCTATATTTGTTGGTATTTTCATAAAACTAACTTCAGTTTTTTTATTAGTTCAATAGTATTCTTAGCTTCAATTTTATTAATCTTTCCTTTGTTTCAGATTTTCTAATTTGAAATTTAATTTAAGTTTCTTAAATTGCTATTTTCTAGCTTTTTTAGTAGTATGCCCAATTGATTGCTCTCCTCTTTGTGTTTTATTTATGTAGGTACTTAGAGATATAAAATTTCCCATAAGAACTATTTTGACTGCATCCCATAGGTTTTGGTTTGTTGTCTCATTATTGTAATTCTGTTGGATGAACTTATGACTTTTTTTTTTTTGATTTGTTGTTTGACACACTCATTTTTTAAAAATTAAATTATTTGATTTCCAGTGGTTTGTAGTTTGTTTTTTCCTGCCCCTTTATTAAATACAATTTTTATTGCATTGTACTCTGAAAAGGAAACATTTACTATTTCTGCCTTTCTATATTTGATTATGAGGTTTTTATGTCCTAATACAATTTTTGTGTAGATTCCATGTACTGTTGAGAAAATGGTATATTTCTTTCTGTCCGTATTCAGTTTTCTATATAGCTTTATCATATCTAGGTTTTCTAAGATTCTTTTTACCTCCCTAGTTTCTTTCTTGTTCATTTTTTGGTTAGAATTGTCTGATTCTGAAAGGGGAGGGTTGAGTTCTACCACTAATATAGTATTGCTGTCAATCTCTTCTCTGTAATTGGCTTAAAATCTTCTCTAGGAATTTGGCTTCTCTACCACTTGGTGCACATGCATTTAGTATCATGACTACTTCATTGTTTACATTATTGTGTCCTTTATCTGACATCAGAATTGCTACCTCTTCTTTTCTTTTTTTTTTACTTCTGCTGAAGCAATAATAAATTATTTTCAAGAATTTATTTTTTTTGCCTTTACTCTGAATGTGTCTCTCTATGTCAAATGTGTTTCTTGTAAAAAGCATATTATAGGATTTTGTTTTTAAATTCACTCTGCTATCTGCTTCCATTTTATGAAAAAGTTCATCCCATTCCCATTTACAATTATGATTACAATTTTCTGTATTTCCTTCCATCCTATTTTTCTCCCTAGTATATACTTTTGTTTTCTCTTTCCACCCTGTCCTTAGTCTGGTTTTTATCCACCCCACCTACTATCTTATCTCCTATCATCCCTTCTTCCTTCTCTTGGTAGTGGTTTTTTTTTTTTTTTAGTCCACCCCACCTATAACCTTATACTATATGACTTTTCCCTCTTCTATTACCTTTTTCTCTAGTATTTCTGCCTCCTTCTTTTCTGTTCCTCTTTTTTCTTTCCTCTTTCTCCTCCTATTTCTTTATAGCATTAGAAAAATTCTATATCCAAATGAAAGATTAAGTTATTCCCTCTTAGAGCCAAATTTGATGAAATCAAGCTTCAGATAATGCTTACCCCCTCCCTTCTTTCTACCCATTAAAATAGGTCTTTTGTGCCTCTTCATGTGTTCTAATTGTCCCATTATATCTCCCCTTTTCTCTTTTTTCAATACAGACCTTTTCCCATCCCTTAATGTCTTTTTCTTTCATGTCATCAAATAAGAGTCCGTTCACAATTACATTCTCTGTCTATGTGATATCCCTTTCTGTCTATACAGTCCTCAGTAGTTACAAATATCATTTTTCCACCTAAGATGTAAACAGTTTAACCTTTAAATAATATATATTTTTCTCTTCTTTATCTTTCTGTATTTTTCTTTAGTTCTGTGTTTGTATAAATTTTCTGTTTATTTCTGATTTTTTAAAATGGAAATGATTGACAGCCTCTTACTTCACTAAAAATCCATTGCCTCCCCCTGAAAGATGATGTTGACTCTCCAGGTAGTTAATTCTTATTTGTAAACCTAGGTACTTTGTGTTCTGACATATGGCATTCCAGTCCCTGTTCCTTCATTGTAGAAGTTGCCAGATCCTGGGTAACCCTGACTGTTAATCCTCGATATTTGAATTGGTTTTGTCTAGTATTTTTTTTTTCTTGAAATTGTTCTGGAGTTTTGTAACAATATCCCTTGGGGTTTTCCTTGTGGTATCTTTATCTGAAGATGATTGATGGATTCTTTCAATGAGTATTTTCCCCTCTGTTTCTATAATATTGGGGCAATTTTCCTTAATGATTTCTTGGAGAACACTATCCAGGCTCTTTTTTTTAGTCATGGCCTTCAGGTAGGCCACTCTTTTTTAAATTGTCTCTTCTGCATCTATTTTCCAGATTGGCTCTTTTTCAAATGAGGTATTTTACATTTTCTTCCATTTCTTCATTTACTTTTAGTTCTTTGACTGATTTTTACTTTCTAATAGAATCATAAGTTTCCAATTGTCTAATTCTAGTTTTTAATGTGTAATTTTCTTTATTTAGTTTTTGTATCTCTTTTTCCATTTGGTTAATTCTACTTTTAAGGAAGTTTTTTTCTTCAGAAAAAAAAATTTCCTTTCCTTTTCCAAGCTGTTGATTCTTTCAGGCATACTTCTATTTCCTTTTTCATTTTTTCTTCTATGTTTATTATTTGCCTTTTAAAGTCTTTTATGAGCATTTTCAAGAAAACCCTTTGGGCTTGAAACCAATTCATATTATTCTTTGAGATTTCTTTTGTGGACATTTTGTCCTAGTCTGATTTGGTATTTTGGCCTGCCCTATAGTAGCTTTCTGTGGTTAGGGTTCTTTTCTGTTTCTTGCTTATTTTCTTTTAGCATTTTATCTTTATTTACTTTTATGGTTGAGGTCTGCTCCTGAGTTAAGGAGGTGTTTTCCCAAACTTCTTGTGCAGCTCTGAGCCTTGGCTTTCAGCACATGGGCTCCTTGTATTTGCAGGGGGTAGCTTTCCCTGTTTTTTTTTTTTTTTTTTTTTTTTCAGAAAACAGTCTTATTTCCCAGAGTTTACCTTCTGAGCTGGCACTGGAAGGTATCCCACTGATTTGCTTCTCTACTGAGTCAGGACTAAAGATATTAGTTGCTTAGTTATTATGATTAAGACCTTTCATCTGCTTTCCCAGAATCTATCTGAGCTGATCTGAACACCCTTTTCCCCCCAGAGAGACTGATCTTTCTTGAAGTTTTTCCAGTGTAGCTTGAGCTATAGAGTGGTTTCATTCTGATTGTCTGTGTTGAGAGTTTACGCTTCATGTAGTTTTCAAGGGAGGCTGGTTGAGCTGGAGCAAATTCCTGGCTGTACTCTGCCATCTTGGCTCCACACTTGGAAGTTCAACTCTTTCATTTTAAATAACCTTGAGTGACTTTTGATTTTTTCCTATCCAATTCATATGTTGCCTTTCTTAGTAGAATATAAATAAGGATCATATCTTACAGTTTTCTCTTCCCATAGTGTACCTAGCACTATGATGAGTGTATTATAATTAATCTTTAAATGTTAATGATTGAATGTTAAGGTACTGAGCACTTGAAAATAGAAGGTACTTTCAGTAACAAAGGTAATTCAGTATGAAGGTAATTCATTAACAAAGATATCACAAGCGCTTTAGTGTTTGATTAGGAATCTGCTGAATGCTAAAGTATTCAGTGAACAGAGGGGAAAAGTAAGTAATTTGTAGTGTAATACATATATCTTTCTAATTTCATTTAGCATCATCATAAATGTGAAGTCAACAATTTACCATTTCCATAGTATTTCTTTTCAAGGGTAAAGGCAATATGTCAGGGCATACTTTTACAACATTTCTTCCTCCCTCCTCTCCATCCCTTCCTTCCTTCCTTCCTTCCTTGCTTCCTTCCTTCCTTCCTTCCTTCCTTCCTTCCTTCCTTCTTTTCTTCTTTCCTTCCTTCCTTTCTCCCTTGCTTCCTTCCTTCCTCCACCCCTCCCTCCCTTCTCCTTCTTTCCTTCTTTCTTTTCTTTTTACCTTTCTTTCTTCTTTTTTCATTTTCTTTCCCTTATTTCTTATCTATTGTGAAACTGATCAAGAATATTTTATTCCACCTCATATTTTCCTTTGTTATTTTTATTAACTACTTTTTAAATCTAATTTAATATTTTGTTTTTCAATTACATGTACCATAATTTTAACATTCCCTTTCTTTTTCAAATTTTGAGTTTTAAATTCTCTCCTTTCTTCCCCCCCCCCCCCTTGAGAATGCATTTGATATAGGTTATACATTTGTTGTTATGCAAAACACATTTCAATGGAAAACATTCCATGAAAGAAATCACAGACCTTTCCCCCCCCCAAAAAAAAGAAAAAGAAAACACTAAAGAAAAAGTATTTTTGACTGGCATTTAGGATCTACAAATTCTTTCTTTGGAGATGGAGAGAATACGTTTGACAGAATTGTGTTGGATATTTGAATTGCTAAGATTAGCTAAGTTTTTCATAGTAAGTCATCATACAATATTCCTGCTATTTGGTACAATTTTATTCAGGCTCAACTCATTTCATTTTGCATCAGTTCACGTTATTTTATGTTTTTTATTTTTTTCTGAGAGTATCCTACTCACCATTTTTCTTAAAATACAATAGTATTCCACTAAATCATATTTAGCAATGTGTTCATTCATTAGCCAATTGAAGGACATTCCCTCAATTTCCAATTCTTCATCATTACTAAAACAGTGTCTAAAAATATTTTTCTACACATAAGTCATTTTTCTCTTTGAATTTTTATCTCTGAGATACAGATCTACTAGTGGTATGGCTTAGTTTTATAGGTGCTCTAGAATAGTTAGATCAGTTCACAACTTGACCAACAGTGCTTTAGTGTTTTAAATTTTTCATATCAGAACCAAATTTTATCAATGCATGCTATGTTTGCTTCTTTTTTCCTGGTTTTTTTCCTCCTATGGTTTTTCCCTTTTGTTATGATGTTCTCTCCCAAGATGAGTCATAAAAAATGTATATTTAAAAATTAAGTAAAATTTAAATAGCCAACATTTGTAATTTTCTTTTTTTTTTATCATATTAGCTAGTCTGGCAAACGTGAGATAGTGGTTCAGAGTTGTTTTAATTTGCCTTTCTATCATCAATAGTGATCTACAGCATTTTTTTATTATGACAATAGTTTTGATTACTTTGCCTGAAAATTGCTTGTTCTTATCTTTTGATCACTTATCAGTTGAGAAATAGCTCTTATATCTGTAAAATTGATTCAAATTTCTCTATGTTCAGAAATGAAGTCTTTATCAGAGAAACTTGATGTAGACTTTTTACATCATAAATCATTGTACACTGTGCACAAAACATTGTACATTGTACTGTATAGCAAAAACTACTAACTCTCTATATTTTCTACAATCCTATTTTCCCCTTTTATCTTTTTCTCCCTCCCTCCCTTTTTCCCTCCCCCCTCTCTCTATTTCTTTTTCTCAGTCTGTCTCTGTCTGTCTCTATCTCTGTTTTTCTTTCTTCCTCTATTTCCTTTTACCCTGTCCATTCTCAAAAACTGTTTTGCTTCTGTCTTTTACCTTCTCCAACCTGCCTTATCTTTTATCAGTTCCATGTTCCTTTCTTATCCTCTTCCCTTTCTACTTTCTGATATGGCACGATACATTGCTAGACACAATTGAGCATGTATATTATTCTCCCTCTATGCCAATTCTGATGAGAATAAGACTCATGTACTCCTTTCCCTCCTTCCTCCATTTCCCTGTCCACTGCAAAAGCTCTTTCAGGTTTCTTTTATGTTTTTATGTTTCTTTTGCTTCTTGTTTTTGAAAGTCAAATTTTCTATTCAGCTTTGGCCTTTTCATCAGGAATATTTGAAAAGCCTCTATTTAATTAAATATCAGTTTTAATTGGTAGGTGATTTTTTTAATAGTCCTACTTATTTTGCCTTCCAGAATATTACATTTCAAGACTTCCAGTCAGAAATACAGGATGGAGCCAAGATGATGGAGAGAAGCCATGCCTTTATTTGAGTTCTTCCTGATATCCTCAGATCAACACCAACTCAAACCTCTGTACTGGTTTTGGAGTGACAGAACCTACAAATATTTTAAGTGTAACAAATTTCAAGCAGATGTTATTTTTGGAAAATCTTCAGAAAAGGTCTATTTCAGTAAAGTGAAGGTAGAGGGAGGGCAAGGAGAGAGACAATGTCCATCAGGAGAAGTGGGTGAGGAAAGTCACAACACAGAGACAAGGACAGTGTGGTGTCCAACTGTTGGGGAACCAGGAAGCTCTTAGTCAAATTATAGCAACATTGGCTACTCTATCCTAGTTACAAGCCAGTGAATCTTCAGATTATCTGTAAGACATCCAACAGAAAGACAAAAAGCAAATAGTGAGCCTTTGAACACCAGAATATCACAGGACTTAGTCACTTCCATTCAGCAACAAAAGTCAGAAGCACTGCCCCAGTGCAGCTGCAGTTGCCTTTAGAGGAAGCTTGGGACAATCTCCCCTTTTCCCTAAGAGCAGACTTCAACCTTCATAAAAAAAAGCAAAAAGTACTCTGAATATAGATAGTTTTTATGGAGAAATAGAAAAACAGACCTGAAACCCTGAGGACACTAAAAGCAAATTATCTCCAGAAGAAGTACCAAAGAATGATATAATTTGATTCCCACCTCACAAGACTTTCTTGAAAAGATTAAAAAAGGATCTTAAAGGAGAGTTAGAAAAAATGGGGAAAGGACAAAAGAACCTTGCAGGAAAATTTGGAAAAGAAAACACAGAAATTACCTGAAGAAAACTCCTTACAAAATAGATTTAGTGAAATGGAAAAAGCATGTAACTCCTTAAAAAATAAATTTGACAAAATGGAAAAAGAAAGCAATTCCTTGAAAAACAGAATTTGTGAAATAGAATTGAACAAAAGAAAATGAATGACTCAAAGAGTTACAAGAATCAGTAAAACAAAACCAAAAAAATGAAAAAAAAATAGAAGAAAAAGTAAAACACCTCCTTGGAAAAACAACTGATGTAGAAAATAGATGTAGGAGAGACAATAATATTGAATTTCCTGAAAACCAGATTGAAAAAAGAGCCCAGACATCATCTTTCAGAAAACTGTCAAGGAAAACTGCCCTGATGTCCTAGAATCAGAGAGTAAAATAGCCATTGAAAGAATTCATTGATCACTTCCTGAAAGAGAGCCCAAAATGAAAACCCCAAGGAATATCATAGCTAAATTTCAAAATTATCAAATCAAGGAGAAAATATTTCAAGCAGTTAGAAAAAAACAAGTCAAATATCAATGAGCCACAATCAGGACTACCCAAGGCCTAGTAGCTTCCACTTTAAAGGATTGAAGGGCCTGAAATGTGATATTTTGAAAGGCAAAGGAACTTGGATTGCAGCCAAGAATCAACTATTCAGTAAAATTGATGATTATCTTTCAGGAAAGAAGATAGACCTTTAAGGACACAGGTGAATTTCATTTATTTCTCATGAAAAGATCACATCTGAACAGAAAATTTGATCTCCAAATACAGAAGTCAAGAGATGCATAAAAAAGTAAACAGGAAAGAACTTTTGAGAACTGTATCTCTGTAATGGGCATACTAGAGAATGCTGGTATAATTTGATTTTACTGTGATAATATTAAAAAAAAATAGTGGTGGAAAGGAGATTATACAAGAAGAATAGAAAAATGGAAGTAAAATGAAGTAAATTGTATTTCATGAAGTGAAAAAAAGACCTATTACATGTCAGGGAAAGAATGAAGGAGGATGAACATTGAATCTTACTCTCATTAGATTTGGCTCAAAGAAAGAATTTTATAAATATTTATCTTCACAGAGAAACTTGTGTCACCTTATAGGAAAATAGGAGGAGAAAGGGGAAAGGAAAGGGAAAGGATAATAGAAGGGAAAACAAAAGTAATAGGGGAAAGATATAAGAAAGGGGGAGGGTCTGTAAAAGGGAAAGGCTGTTTGAGGGAGGTAGTGGTTAGAAGCAAAATAGTGGGGAGGAGGAAAAGAGGAAAACAAAAGAGAAAAGTATAATTTGGGGAAAATAAGAATTACTATTTTAACTATGAATGGCAATGGGATGAACTCTTCTATAAAACAGATGACAGACTGGGTTGAATGCTTGAATCCTTCAACTGTTTCGAAGAAACACATTTAAAGTAAAGTGATATACACAGAGTAAAGGTAAAAAGCTGGAGTAAAATCTGTTGTGCTTCAGCTGAAGCGTAAAAAGCAGGGGTAGTGATCTTTATTTTAGATCAAGCACAAGCAAAAATAGATCTAATTAAAAGCAATAAGAAGCGAACAATATCTTGCTAAAGAGTAATGAAGTAATATCATAGATAATGAAGTATTATCAATACTAAATATATATACAATAAGTGTTATAGCATACAAATTCCTAGAGGAGAAATTAAGAAAGCTGCAAAAAGAAATAGACAGCAAAATTATGCTAGAGGGGGATCTCAAACTTGCTCTGTCAGAACTAGCTTAACCCAACCACAAAATAAATAGAAAGAAGTTAAGGAGATAAATAGAATTTTAGAAAAGTAAAGCGTGATAGACCTTTAGAGAAAATTGAATGGAGACAGTGTTCTCATATTTACATAGCTGACATTTTACTCAGAAGAAACTGAGAAAAATGAAAAATATATTTTTTTCTTTTATTACTCTCTGTCTCCCCTTAAGGGATTTGTACCCAAGTCCTTTAACTCCAAAGTCAGCACTTTAGGTATGATTTTATCCTAACTAGGAATTTGTTTCCTAAAGTTATGAATTACTTTGGCATTAATAAACCTAAACAAAAGACTGAGGGAAATATTTACCCAGTAACTTCCTTTAAACTCCTATAGGAAGTTTGGCATGACAGAAAGTTTTCTTAAATATAATTGTAAAGTCATAAGTCTGACTCTGATCCTATGTTGTGTGTGAACAGTTAGTCTAGTTCCTTGTTTTTGCTGTTGATTTCTAAACTGAGCTTAAAATCACACACTATATAGGATTAGAGTTCAAAAGTTCCACAATAATGACTTAATCAGTGAGGTTTTTCAGAATTGGTCTACAATTATATTCTTTCTTCCAATTTCCCTTTACTACACAAATATGATATGGTTGAATTCATATCTTATTGATTACTTCTAATTTAGATAATAATATGCAAATGTAGTTCATGTATTAGAAAATATATTTTGACAAAATATTCAATATGGAAATTGGAGTAATCTCTGTATTACAAAGCTATATGTTAAATTAGAATTTCTGGATTGATAAAGAAAACTTTCTGATATTTTCTTTTCCAGAAGAAATCCCATACTGTACTTTATTTTAAAGCAACTAAAAGTTAATTAAATTTAAAAAGCAATATCTCTGCAAAATATGGAAACATATAAAAGCAAATATTTTCTTCTAAGTAAAATTTAAAAGAAAATGCATTCAGAATGCTTCAATATACTCCTGATTTAATAAGGCACTGAATAATAATATTATTGGACAATTCAGTTGTTATTAAGTTAACATTTTAGGTTTTTACTTTAAATTTAATGAAAAAGTGAAGCCTTTGCAAAAGTAAAGTAAGCTAACTTATTAAATGCCTTCCCATATTTTAGATTGAAAACAAAAAGACATGGAAAGTGTTCCTATCTACAGAAAACTGCAGTCTAATTGGGGACAGCAATCCCTACACAAATTGTTATGAAGGTATTAAAAATCAAAAGAGAATCATACAAAGAGTTAGAATATATAAAACTGCAAATCAAAAGAGAATCATACAAAGAGTTAGAATATATAAAACTGCAAAAAGAACCTCCCATTTGGGACACAAAGGATGATTTCAAAGAAGAGATGATATTTGAGCTGAGGCACTGTGAGAAAAGTCATGAATAATTCTGAGGTTAAATTATCATTTTTTCTATTAAAAAATAAGCATGAAAGTAGTTTATTAAACTTGCAATTACTATAAATTCCACAGTCTTTTTTTAATCCCTATTTAATCTCTAATTTCCTTGGTGTATGGATTACCCTGGGAATCGACCCTCTATACCACAGCAAATCTGTTGTTATAATTTTGGGGGTTTATTTGGAAACTAGAAAGCTTTGGTAAGCCAAACAGTACTTGTAAGATTCCAGCCTTGGACTCAGATCTACCTGACTATCCACTCAGTGATAGTGGTTCATTATCCTAAATAATTCATTGCAAGGAAAAAAAGAGTGAGATTGAAATGAGTGGTTTCTGTTTGAATAGGAGCTTTCTCAGATAAGAACAGGTTAAATCAGTGATGAAAAAGCTACAAAACCATGACATGAAATATATTCAACTTTCACACATTGGGTACACTTTAGCAATTATAATTGTCATATTTTATGCTCAGAGTTATAATTTAGTAGAGTGCTTTTTGTGTGCTTTTTTCTTCTTAATGCCCCAGGGAACCCTCATTTTAACATAAATCCTCATCTGAAATAAATATCTATTGTCTGCATAGCTTTCAGCATCAAGAAATTCACATAAACACACATATATTATTTATACTTAGGCCTGAATGGAATTTGTCTGAATTCTGTTTAAACGGCATAAGAGAAAATCTCTTTAGCCACTACAAATTAGATGTCCAAAATCATCCACATAAAGTGCTTTCTATACATATCAACTAGTATAACAGCTTACGTAAGTGTATTATATAAGAATATATTACTTACAGATTATGACTTCATATATTTTGGAGATTTAAAGCTAGAAAAGACTTTGGAAGTCATCTAGTCCAAATCCCTTATTTCAAAGATGAGGTAACTGAGGCAGAGAAAAGTTCATTGATTTGCCCAAGGTTATACCAGTTAATAAGGACATGTGCCAGGACTGAACATAGGTCCCCCAACTATATTTTCCAGTGCTCTTTGTATATACTACATGTTCTTCCTGATGTTCTGATTTATTTATTACATTGCATTGATTGTATCAAGCCCTGAGATATATATTTATTTTGATTTAACTATGAACATTGGAAAGACAAAGGGGATGAAAATTGCTATTACCTGGACTATTATATGTAGTGGAATACACAAAATCCCTCCCTCCCTCCTTCTTCCTCTTTATCTAGTGATCAATTTATTTGTCTATATATATATATATATATATATATATATATATATATTTTAGCTACTAAAATCACACTAAGAATCTTTGGATACCTTATACAACACTTAAAGTATGTCCTTGTGTGTATATGTTTCTATATTTATACACAACAAAACACATATATGTGTACGAGTGTGTGTGCTTCTATAATTATCTATGAATATATATGCTTATATATTTACATATACATATGTTTGTGTGTGTAAATCTCTATACAGTGAAGACTAATGATGAACTATGTTCAGAATTGAATCAGGGCAGGGGGCAAGATGAGAAAAGACAATGTATTACATTATGGAAAATGTACAGAGCTCTCCAATAATTTTCTATTGATATTAAATGGCTGCAAATCATGAGATAGCAGAGTATCTAGTGAATTACAGTTGTAGGTTATCCTAAGAGCAATGGAGAAATGAATAGCAGGAATATATATAGGGGACAACATAACACCAATGAAGAATTGTGGCATAAGACATAATTAAAAAGATATATAAGGGAAAGAGATGATCTAGTCAAGTAGTAAGAAAAGGGACAACTAAAGGGCAGTTATTGTGGACTGCTGATACTCATATAATATCAAGAGATATTAAAAAATTCTGCTTTCCCCTCCCCTACATGTTGGGTGAGGGAAAAAAAAAGTTGAGAACTTATGGATGAGTTCAAATCTCTACTGGTGGAGGATGAACCTGCATCATTGAGATAACAAAGACATTTAAGTCTTCATCCTGTTAAGTCCCTTACTCTCTCTTTTTAACCCAGTCTAATTCAGTTGAGCAATTATTTATTATCTCCACAATTAGAATTTAATTCCCTTGAAAGTGAGGTTCCTCTGATCAATAGTGATTTGGAGCAACTTTTCATATGACTACAGATGGTTTTAATTTCATCATCTGAAAATTGTCTGTTCATATCCCTTGACCACTTACCTATTGAAGAGTGGCTTGAATTCTTATATATATGAGACAATTCTCTATATATTTTAGAAATGAGGCCCTTATCAGAACCATTAAATGTAAAGATGATTTCCCATTTGATGCTTCCCTCCTAATCTTGTCTGCATTAGTTTTATTTGTACAGAAACTTTTTAACTTAATATAATCAAAATTATCTATCTGGTGTTCAATTAGAAGTTCCAGATCTTCTTTGGACATAAATTTATTCCTTCTCCACAGGTCTGAGAAGTAAACTATATTACGTTCCTCTAATTTGTTTACAAAATTACTCTTTATATCCAGATCATGAACTCATTTAGATCTTATTTTGGTATGTGGTGTTAGGTATGGGTCAAGCCCTAATTTCTTCCACACTAGTTTCCAATTTTCCCAGAAGTTTTTGCCGAATAGTGAGTACTTATCCCAAAAACTGGGGTCTTTGGGTTTATCAAACACTAAATTGTTAAGGTTATTTCCTAGATTGTCCTGATAACCTATCTGTACCACTGATCGACTGCTCTATTCCTTAGACAGTACCAAACGGTTTTGATGACCGCTGCTTTATAATATAGTTTTAGATCTGGTACAGCAAGGCCACCTTCATCTGCCTTTTTTTTTCATTAATCCCCTTGAAATCCTTGACCTTTTGTTCTTCCAAATGAACTTTGCTACTATTTTTTCTAGATCTGTAAAATAATTTCTTGGGAGTTTGATTGGTATGGCACTAAATAAGTAGATTAGTTTGGGTAGTATTTTCATTTTTATTATGTTCGCTCTGCCTACCCATGAGCACTTAATATTTTTCCAATTGATTAGGTCTGATTTTATTTGTGTGGAAAGTGTTTTGTAGTTTAGTTCGTATAGTTTCTGACTTTTCCTTGGCAGATAGATTCCCAAATATTTTATCCTATCATCTGTTATTTGAAATGGAATTTCTTTTTGTATCTTTTGCTGATGAACTTTGTTGGTAATATATAAAAATGCTGATGATTTATGTGGATTAATTTTGAATCCTGCCACTTTGCTAAAGTTGTGAATTGTTTCTAGTAGTTTTTTAGTTGAGTCTCTAGGGTTCTCTAAGTATACCATCATGTCATCTGCAAAGAGTGATAATTTGGTTTCTTCATTACCTACTCTGATTCCTTTTATCTCTTTTTCTTCTCTTATTGCCAAAGCTAACATTTCTAATACAATATTAAATAGTAATGGTGACAGTGGGCAGCCTTGTTTCACTCCTGATCTTATTGGAAATAGTTTTAGTTTGTCTCTATTACATATGATGCTTGCTGATGGTTTTAAATAGATGCTACTGATCATTTTAAGGAAAAACCCATTTATTCCTATACTCTCTAGTGTTTTTAATAGGAATGGGTGTTGGATTTTATCAAATGCTTTTTCTGCATCTATTGAGATAATCATATGGTTTTTGTTAGTTTGGTTATTAATATAATTAATTATGCTGATAGTTTTCCTAATATTGAACCAGCCCTGCATCCCTGGTATAAATCCTACTTGGTCATAGTGTATTATCCTGGGGATGACTTTCTGTAATCTCATTGCTACTATCTTATTTAAAATTTTTGCATGAATATTCATTAGGGAAATTGGTCTATAGTTTTCTTTCTCTGTTTTCACCCTACCTGGTTTAGCTATCAGCACCATATCAGTCTCACAGAAGGAATTTGGCAGTATACCTTCTGTCCCTATTTTCTCAAATAGTTTGTATAGTATTGGAATTAATTGTTCCAATGTTCTAGAGAAATGCAAATTAAGACAATCCTGAGGTACCACTACACACCTGTCAGATTGCCTAAAATGACAGGAAAAGATAACGAATGTTGGAGGGGATGTGGGAAAACTGGGACACTAATACATTGTTGGTGGAACTGTGAATGGATCCAACCATTCTGGAGAGCCGTTTGGAGCTATGCTCAAAAAGTTATCAAACTGTGCATACCCTTTGACCCAGCAGTGTTTGTACTGGGCCTATATCCCAAAGAGATCTTAGAAGAGGGAAAGGGCCCCACATGTGCAAGAATGTTTGTGGCAGCCCTTTTTGTAGTGGCTAGAAACTGGAAACTGAAGGGATGCCCATCAATTGGAGAGTGGCTGAATAAATTATGGTATATGAATGTTATGGAATATTATTACTCTGTAAGAAACGACCAGCAGGACGATTTCAGAGAGGCCTGGAGGGAGTTACATGAACTGATGCTGAGCGAAGTGAGCAGAACCAGGAGATCATCATACACAGAACAACAGTATTACATGATGATCAATTCTGATGGACATGGCTCTCTGCAACAAAGAATTGTCTCAAACCAGTTCCAGGTGTTCACTGAAGAAAACCATATACACCCAGAGTGAGGGATATGAAATATGGACCACAACATAACATATTCATGATCTCTATTGACATTTGCCTGCATTGTGTTGCCTTTCTCTGATTTTCTTTTTTTTTTCTTGTAGATAGGATTTTTCTTGCATAACTTGTCAAGTAATTCAACATTATTAACATGTCATGGACTTCCTGCCATCTAGGGGAGGGGAGGGGACTGGGGGTAAAATTTGTAATGGAAAGCTCTGTAAAGATCAATGCTGGGGAACTACCCATACATATGTTATACAAATAAAAAGCTTTAATAAAAAAAAAGAAAGTGAGGTTCCTACCTTTTATTTTTCTGTATCCCTTGACTTGGCATAGTCAAAGTAGACACTCTACATATTTGTTGTTAAAGATGAACTCAGAAAAATAAATCATTTGCACTTGAATATGTTAATACTAGAAAACTGCGTTATTGATAACTCAACAGTAGCCTCAGAGTAGAAAATATCTTTCTTTTGGGGGGAGTAGGCAGTATCAATATATTTTCATTTTTAACACTGCAAATAAATATCAGTTGTTTATGATATACTGGGAATTGTGTGAAATACTAAGAGAGGCATGATGTTTAGATATGAAATAATCCCTGCTTTCAAGGTGCTTACAACCTAAGATAAGATACCAACAAAGATTGCATGATAAGGCAAAATAATCCATTATCAGTGTATTAGAGACTTACAAAAATCATAGGTAAGTTTCCCTTTCAAAGTAGAGGGACCAGGGAGGATTTGTTGAAGAAAGGATTCTAGCTGGACTTTAAAGAATGAATAGAGAGTTAACAAATGAGCAAGGTGATAGGGGACAAGTACAGCCCCCTCCCCCTCAAAAAAAAAGATGCAGAGATGAGAGTCCAATGTGTATTCCAGATGTAGAACTGTTTGGTTTGATTGGAGTATAAAGTATATGAATGGAAGCAATAAGGAATTTCCTGAAAAGTTAGGTGCCAGGTATGATCTTTAGTGATAGATATAGTATTTTGTTCTTTACTTGCCAGGCAATTGGAAGCTGATGGAAACTTTTGAACAGAAGAATAGCATGACCACATCTAGAAAGGAAGGAAGAAAGAAGAGAAAGAAAAAAGGGAACAAAAAGAAAGAGAAAGGAAAGAAGGGAGGGAGGTATCTGAAAGTTGATAAGTAAATTAATGAAACCTAGAAAAGAAGAGAGAAAAAAGGAAGAAATGAAACATTGCATTAAACACCCTTAGCCACAGAAAGAACAGAAGGAAGAAATAAAGGAAGAGAGAGAAAAAAAATTCGCATGAAATCCAATTGTTTAATTTTTATTGTTAATTTTCTCTATTACTTTATTAGGCCTAGAAAATCAGTTGAAAATAAATCAAGCCCTGGCTTTTAGCACTTGTAGATTTCCAAAATGGTAATTATCACACCAAACATTTATTAATCAGTTGCTCTACTTCAGCACAGAATTGATTCCTTCAATTTTCTCTGCAAATATTTAACATATACCTATTTATATAATTATTTAATTCAAATATAAGCTCCTTGATGACAAGGACTATTATTTGTTGTGGTAGTATTTTCAGGACTCTGCACAATATGCCTACTGAGAGTTTAGTGAATACTTAATAAATATTTCTTAAAGTGAAATATAACTTCAGGTTCACAAGACTGGATGAGTGGGAGTATGTGTGGTCATTAATAGAAATGAGGAAGTTAGGGCAAGAACCTGATTTGATTAGATAAATGTCATTTAAAACAACTGTGAGGTGCCACCTCACCTATCAGAAATGACAAAGGCTGGAAAGTATGAGAAAAAATAGGTACATTAATAAACTTTTAGTAAGATTGTGAATTGGTCCACTGATTCTGGAGAACAATTTGTAACTATATGTCCAAAGGATACAAACACACACACATACACACACAGATACATTCATATATGTATATATATATACATATATATATATTTATGTATGTCTATACATGCCCACACACATATATGTATATGAATATATATTTATATATATATGTTACACATTACATATAAGTCCCTTCTCTATATGAACAAATGCAAAGAAGAATTGGCACTTCATTGTACAGAAAACCAGCAATATAGTAATAATGATAATCAACTGTAAAAGAAATGGTTTTGTTGATCAATAAAATTATTCGATGGTTTCAAACAACTCATGCTCAAAAAACCACTATTTATCTCCAAGGAGAGAACTGATGAATTCATTGCAAATGGAAATGTAAACTTCTAATTATATATTTTTTGATTTATTTATTTAATTTTTGCAATATGGCTAATACAGAAATGTGTTTTGCATGATTCCACATGTATGTTAATTTGCTATCATTTTACTTGCCTTTTTAGTGGTTGGGGGAGGAAAGGGAAGGAGAGAATTTAGAACCCAAAATTTTAAAAATAATTGAGAGAGAGAGAGAAAGACAGAGGAGAGAGACAGAGAAACAGGCAGAGACAGAGACAGACATTAAAGGCCAAACTCTTTAATGACATCTGTTAATTTTCTGGCTAAATTTCGATACTGTGATTATGGATGAAAAACCCATCCTGTTATCTAAATGTGTGATTTGGACTAAATTGTTCCTGCAATTGACCCCTCAATTCTAATGCAGAATGAGCAACAAAAGCAGACAAAAATGTCTGCTTAGGCTAAATAAACAAAACACTCTAAAACAACCCCATTTAACTGATTTTTGACATTTCCTGTCAAGTAAGGACTATCCAGTAAGGATAGAATATAACACTTTGATCTACTCAAATGCTGTACAATTCTGCTAAATGGACTATTTACTCTCATCAGTCCTGGGAAACTTTTTTTTTTTTTTTTTTTAGCACACTTATAGTTTGTAGCACACTTAGCACACATAAATTTTCTTATACTTTGGCTACTTATTTGAACTTCAGTCATTTAGATCTGCAAGTGTATGAAATTCTTCCAGAATTCTCAAGGAATCGAAGCTGAGAAATGGTTCAATATAATTTTCAGATTCCCTTTCCTTTCCACTTGAAGTTATTTGCTAAAACAAGTGAGGCTAATGAAAAACTTAGGATTGGCATATAAACAATGAAAGGAATTAGAGGTAGAAGAGACCTCAGTGACATCTTATTTCATTGAGGAAGAAATTGAGATCCAGGGTGAATAAATTATTTACAGAGTTACATAGTAGCAAATTCCACATATCAGAAATAGAATTTAATAAGACAACTCTGAAGTACCACTACACACCTGTCAGATTGGCTAAGATGACAGGAAAAGATAATGACGAATGTTGGAGGGGATGTGGGAAAATTGGGACACTGATACATTGTTGGTGGAACTGTGAATAGATCCAACCATTCTGGAGAGCAGTTTGGAACTATGCTCAAAAAGTTATCAAACTGTACATACCCTTTGACCCAGCAGTGTTTCTATTGGGCCTATATCCCAAAGAGATCTTAAAGGAGGGAAAGGGACCCACATGTGCAAGAATGTTTGTGGCAGCCCTTTTTGTAGTGGCTAGAAACTGGAAACTAAATGGATGCCCATCAACTGGAGAGTGGCTGAATAAATTATGGTATATGAATGTTATGGAATATTATTGCTCTGTAAGAAACGACCAGCAGAATGATTTCAGAGAGGCCTGGAGAGACTTGCATGAACCGATGCTGAGTGAAACGAGCAGAACCAGGAGATCATTATACATGGCAACAACAATAGTATATGATGATTAATTCTGATGGACACGGCTCTCTTCAACAATGATGTGATTCAATCCAGTTCCAATTGTTCAGTGAAGAAGGCCATATACATCCAGAGAGAAGGATATGAGATATGGAATACAACATATCATTCTCATGCTCTATATTGATGTTTGCTTGCATTGGGTTTCCTTTATCAGATCTTTTTTGTTCATGTAGATACGATTGTTCTTGCACAGCAAGATAAGTATGGAAACATGTATACATATATTCGACTTGTCAAATAATTTAATATAATTAACATGTAGTATTCTTTCTGCCATCTAGGGGAGGGGAGGGGAATAGGGGGGGGAAATTTGTAATGGAAAGCTTGTAAAGGTCAATGTTGAAGAACTACCCATACATATGTTATGCAAATAAAAAGCTTTAATAAAAATTAGAAAAAAAAGAAATAGAATTTAAGCCAAAATCCTCTGATTTCAAATCAGTACAATTTACATCACACAAGGATAGTATATATTATATACCAATATCAGAGTATATGTGATGAAATCAAACATTAAATTTGTGGTTGTGGAAGGATTTAGGATGATCTTTTCTATTAGGAATTTTAAAAATACACATGCAAATTTCTGCAGATAACAAAGACAAAACTTGTACTGGATAGTACTTAAAGATTGAAGAGTTGAATACTTTCTTCAAAGGACTTAGAAACATTATCTTCATCTTTGTCTTTGTATTTTTTCTTTGTTGAAGAAACACTAAGGAATAGAAGAGCAGAATGATGCCTTGGGTATAGAGAAGGATATCTGAAGCTGAGGGGCAAGTAGGTGTGTGTGAAGAAGAGGAGGAGTAGAAACAAAGACAGGAGTCTACTAGAGTTGAGCAGTTGAATGAAAATCACTAAGCTTCTTTCTTTAAAGTTTAAATCAGATTTAAAGGAAGGAAAGGATTAAGAATGAAAATGACTTAGGAGTAAAATGGGAAGAAAAAATGCTTTATAATTTCCTTTTTCTGATTATTATTTCACATCATGAACAAATCTAAATTCACAATTTGACAAATATGGAAATAAATTTAAAATTATTGTATATATAAGAAAGAAAAAGCAAACAATAACAACAAAAAAGGGTTGGAAATATTATGATTTGATCTTCATTCAGTCTTCATAGCTCTCCCTCTGGATGTGGATGACATTTTTTCATCCCAGATTTGTATTGGATCACTGCAGTGTGAGAACTGCTATGTATTTTAGTGTTACTGTGTACAATGTTCTCCAGATTCTACTCACTTCACTTAGGATCAGTTTATGTAATTACATCCATTCAAACTTTTCTGAAGGCAACCTGCTTAACATTTCTTATAGAATATCAATATTCCATTATATTCATGTACCATAACTTGTTCAGTCATATTCTAGTTGATGGGCATCCACTCAATTTTCCTTTTCTTGCCACCATCACAAAAAGAGCTGCTACAAATATTTTTGCACATGTGAGTCCTTTACTTTTATAGTTTCTTTTAGCTATAGATCCAGTAGTGACACTCCTGGATCAGAGTATATGAACACTTTCATAGCCTTTTGGACATAATTCCAAATTGCTCTCTAGAATGGCTGGATCAGTTCAAAATTCCAAGAACAGTGAATTGGTGTCACTATTTCCCCACATTCCCTCCAACATTTATTATTATTTTTCCCTGTCATCTTAGGCAATCTGATAGATGTGAAATGGTACCTCAGAATTGTTTTAATTTGCATTTCTTTAATCAATAATGATATAGAGTATTTTTATATGATTGTAAATAGATTTAATTTTTTCATTTGAAAATTCTGTTGGTATCCTTTGACCATTTACTAATTGAGGAATGATGTGTATTCTTATAAATTTCTTTACATATAAAGTTCTTTACCTAATTTTGAAATGAGGCCTTTATCAGAAGCACTGACTTTAAAGATTGTTTCCCAGCTTTCTTATTTCCATCTAATCTAAATTCCTTCTAATGCTTTGTTTTTGTGGAAAACCTTTTATAATTTAATGTAATCATTAAGATTCACTTTGAAATTCATGTTTTATATATTATATATATATGTATATATATATTTGTATACTTATATTTAAAATCTTTGGTCATAGATTCCTCATTTCTCCAAATATTTGACAGGTAAACTATCTCTTAGTCTCCTAATTTGTTTATACTATCTGTGTTATTATGTCTAATAATTTGTCTAAATCATGAACCCATTTCATTATTTTTTTTTGAGGCAATTGGGGTTAAGTGACTTGTCCAGGGTCACACAGCTAGGAAGTGTTAAATTTCTGAGACCAGATTGGAACTCAGCTCCTCCTGATTCCAGGGCTGGTGTTCTATCCACTGTGCCACCTAGCTGCCCCAATCATGAAGACATTTCAACCTTATCTTTGTATAGTGTGTGAGGTGTTGTTATTATAGTCTTTGACTATTGTGTCTTATGTACCTAACATTTTCCACTGATCTAGCGTTCTATTTATTAGACAATACCAAATGATTTTGATGACTGAAACTTTATGATACAATTGTCAGTCGGTATAGTTAGGATATCTTCCTTTGTATTTAAAAAAAATCGTTGATATCCTAACCTTTTTTCCCAGATAAATTTTGTTATTATGGTTTTCTAGCTCTATAAAGTACTTTTTTTTGGTAGATTGATTCACAAGGCACTGAATATATAGATTAATTTAGGTTGAATTGTCATTTTTATTATATTAGCTCAGTCTATTCAAGCACAATTAATATCTTTTTTTCAATTTTTAGATCTGACTTTGTGTGAAAATTGTTTTATAATTTTGTTTATATAGTTCCTATGTCTGTCATGACAGGCAGACTCCCAAATATTTTATATTGTCTACAGTTAATTTAAATAAGATTTCTCTTTCTATCTCTTGCTTCTGAGCTTTGTTGGTAATATATAGAAATGTGGATGATTTATGTGGGTTTATTTTATATCCTATAACACTATTAAAGTTGTTCATTGTTTCAAGTTGTTTTTAGTTGATTTTCTAGATTCTTATCATATCATCTGTGAAGAGTTACAGTTTTGATTCCTTCCGTTGCTTTTTCCTCTCATTGGTAAAGCTAACATTTGTAGTACAGTATTGAATAATAGTGGTGATAATGATCTTATTGGTGATGCTTCTACCTATCTATATCACATATAATATTTGCTAATGATTTTAGATAGATGCTACTTTTCATTTTAAAGAAAACTTCACTTATTCTTATGCTCTCTAGTATTTTTATTAAGAATGATCATTATATTTTGTCCATTTTTGCACCTATTGAGACAATCATACGATTTCTGTTTTTTTTTAATATGGTCAATTATGATCATAGTTTTCTTTATATTGAACCAGCCCTGTGTTCCTGGAATAAATTCCACTTACTCATATTGTATTATCTTAGTGATAAGTTGCTATATTCTCTTTGCTAATACTTTATTTTTAATTTTTGCATCAATATTAATTAAATAAATTGGTATATAAATATTTTTTTCTGTTTTGGCTCTTTCTGGTTTAGGTCTCAGCACCAAATCTGAGTCACAAAACAACTTTATGTAATTTCTTTGCCTATTTTTCCAAATCATTCATATAGTATTGAAATTAATTTTTTTATATGTTTGGTAAAATTCACTGATAAATCCATCTGACCATGTAGGGTGTTTTTGCTTGTTTGTTTTTGTTTATTTGTTAGTTTTGTGTTTTTAAGGAGTTCATTGATAAGTTGATCAATTTCTTTTTCTAAAATGGGATTAAATATTTGATGTTCTCTTCTATTAATCTGGGCAATTTACAATTTTGCCAGTACTCAATCTTTACAATTAACTTGTTAGATTTATTGGCATACACTTGAGGAAAATAGGTCCTAATTTTTGCTTTAATTTCATTTTCAATGATGGTCAGTTCACCCTTGCCATTTTTGATACTGTTAATTTGTTTTTGATCTTTCCTTTTTCTAATCAAATTAACCAAGGTTTCATATTTTTGTTCATAAAATCAACTTTTAATTTTTTTAGTTAAATTTTCTTTTAGTTTTTTTTAAATTTTTCTATTGGTTTTCAGAATTTTTAATTTGGTATCTAATTGGGGTTTTTTATTTGTTATTTCATATCTTTTTTAGTTGCATGACCAATTCATTGTTCTTCTCTTTCTCTGTTTTCTTCCCATAAGAGCTACTGTGGCAGCATCCTATAAATTTTGGTATGTAGTCTCATTATTGTCATTCTTTTGGGTGAAAGTATGAATTGCTTCTGATTTGCTGATTGACTCACTCATTCTTTAGTATTAAGTTATTTAATTTCTAATTAATTATGGTCTATTTTCTCTGGGCCCTAATTACAGGCAATTTTTATTGAATCGTCACTTGAAAAACATACATTTAATATGTCTGCCTTTCTGCTTTTTATCATGAGCCTTTTTTTTT
>JAJPUD010005068.1:43413-74398 GCA_023553655.1 Myrmecobius fasciatus | reverse complement strand
ATACATGCTAGATAGGATAAATTATATGACAAATACAATACATGTATACATATCTATACAGTCATCTTACTGCACAAGATACATCAGATCTAGAAAGAGAAGAAGAAAAAAAAAACAACCTAAGAAGGAAAACAGAATGCATGGAAACATTCACAGAAAGCGTTAAAATGCTGTGTTGTGGTTCACTCTCAGTTCCCACAGCCCTCCCTCTGGATGTATTATCATGAGCCTTTTATGTGCTAATATATGCTATTTTTGTAAAGCTGTAATATACTGCTGAGAAAAATGCATACTCCTTTCTCTACTACTCAGTTTTCTCTAAGTGTCTATCCATATCTAACTTTTTAAAATTCCATTCACCTCCAGAACTTTCTTGTTCTTTCTTGTTTATTTTGTGGTTGGATTCATCTGGTTCTGAGGTTGAGCTTCCCCACTAGAATAGTTTCATTTTCTATTTCTTCCTTCAACTCACTTTGTCTTCTAAGACTTTAGATGCTCTACCACTTGATGCACATATTTATTTAATATTGACATTACTTCATTATCTATGGCATCCTTTAGCAAGATGTAGTTTCCTTCCTAGGGATAGTTAACCTCTATGGGAGAACTAATTTAATTCATTTATTTCCAGCATATAAATTGTTATTTGCTATCATGTGGTCAGCAGGACTTAGAAAGACCAATACATTATATTTTGAAACAAAGGATATTGCATTATTTGTCTCTATTACCCCAAATTGTTAAGTCAATTATATTTCTTCAATAAATCAAATTTTAGATTGTTGGGGATCTTTTGGTAAGCTATGTTTTAGAAGGAAGGATAGAATAAGTCAGTATTTTAAGAAGTATTCCTGTTATTGAATGGATTGTTATTGCAACCAATGTTTTTAAGCAAGAAAAACCCAATAAGTTAAATTAAAGTTTTCAGTCAAAGAAGTCAACCAAACACAAAGCGTTAATTAATATCCTACTATATGGCATGCACATTGAGAATAGAAAGATATAAATGAAGTAGCTCCTGTCTTTAATATTCTTTCACACTAAAGGGAGAAGTTGCAAGTGTGTATATAAATATGTGAAAATAAAAGTAAATACAAAATAGACACAAAGAAAAAATGGAAGATGAAATAGTTTCATAAACCACTTACCATAATGTATTCCTGTTAGGAACATATACTTTCAATTTTCCAATTCAAGAGTTACTCCTGAGGAAAGGAAGCATTAGTGAAATCTAAAAAATGCATTTTGTGACTAGAATAAGACAAGGGAAAGGGGGAAAGTGCAGAGAAACTGAAGAGCCAATTAGAGAGTAAAGGAAGCCAATAAGATAGATGAAAGAAATTCACTATGATCATCTTTAGTCCAGCAACCTGCTAGTTTAGCCTCTAAAGCTCATGGCAAAAGAAGATCAAGTTGCCACTGCTTGCTAATAAGGGGAAAGTAAACACATCTATATTCCAGTGGACAAAGATCAAGAGACAAGACATTGAGCAATAAAAGAAAAATAAGAGCTGGAGATTCAATTATGGAGGGCAAGATTTAATGGACTGAATATTTGGAAGTGGTGAAAAAGAGCATCTCAAATGTCTCTTTTTTTGTGCATGAAAGTAAAAAGATGAATAGGAGAATAGAACGAGGAAATGAAAAGGAACACAAGGAAAACAACCCATAAACCTTGCTGGAAATAGTCAATCAGTGTATTATAGCTATTGCCTACTGGGAAACAAAAGCAAGAGAAAGATCAATATAGTACACAATTGCAGGATCTGTGATGAAGGGGTTCACTCAAAATAAACTCTTTTCCTGGGGTAAAGGAGGAGAATAGCAAACATGTATTTTTCTCAAATGTCTGGCTTATGGACAGAAAATACATGAAACCAGGAAACAGTATATTGAACTACTTGTTAGAGTGAAGAATATTTACTTTGGAATTTCAAGGATCCTTGAATCAGTGATCTAGAGGTGGATAAGATCTTAGAGTGACCTAGTCCTATACCTTTGTTTAACAGATGAAGAAAATGAAGCCTGGGGTGATTTAATTTGCCCACAGTGTGAGTGTATGTATGAAGAAGCAATTACTCTTTGTTTTTATAAAGCTTATAAGATCTCCTCTCTATCAAATATCTTACATCTGTATTTTATTGATTGCAAATATATCCATGTATGTGCAGCATATCATATAGGACTGAAATTTAGTGGATAGACACAATCTAAGCTAAGAGAATATAGGTTCAGGCTTTGCCTCTGACATATACTGTCCGTATAACTGGACAATTTACTTAACCAAATTCACAGATATTGTAAGAAAGGTAGCTGAAATCTGAACATTTTAACTCTTCATCAAAGAAAGAATTTTGTTCTTTTTGAGTCATTTCAGTCATGTCTGATTCTCCATGATGCCATTTGAGGTTTTCTTTGCAAATATACTAAGTGGTTTGCCATTTCTTTCTCAAGCTCATTTTGTTGATGGGAAAACTGAGGGTTTAGTGACTTGCCTAGGGTAACTCACCTAGTAAGCATCTGAAGCCAGATTTTGAAGTCAGACTCCAGAGCCAGCATTCCATCTACTGCACCACTAGCTACCCTATGGGCAAGATAGGATTTCAGTAATCAAAGTTTGGAAGAGGAAGATTAATTAATTTTTTCATTTAGCAGTTATCTTGTCAACAATCAGACTCACAGGGCAGTTGGCTTTCTGTTACCCAGCACTTTGATGCTTATTATATACAGACCTCTAAATCAAAAAATATTAGTAAGTCACAATAAGATCTGATTGATTCAATGCTCCCTTACCACATTCTCTTGTCTTTATAAATACAGTGTTTATTTCAGTCATTTATACTTTAATGGTCAAGCAATAGTTTAATTCAATGACTAAAAACTTGATAAAATATAAAAAGCAATATAAAATCATCATACAATGTGTGTCACATTTCAAACTCTTCTCATCTGAATTCCCCAAATCACACTCTTTTCAAACTGGTCTATTTTCATGAGTTTTAGGCTACTGAGCTCTAAGAGCCTATTTGGAAATATAATGTTTTATAACAAACCTCACAGTTTCCAATGCAGAAGTGGAAAACAAATGGAATTGGAGAGAACTATTTAAACAATTGTAATTACCATAGCTGAAGCTGAGTAGCTGCTACAAAAATTAATGGCTCCACTGGCCTGAGAATCTTAATCTAGGACTTGACTAATACAGCTATCAATATCTGAAGTTTCAACATGTACAAGGAAAGTAATCATGCACTTGAAATTACAAACATATGATATTGGCCTACTATCACAAAAATGACATTGACAATGCTAGGGTAACAAGAGGGCAGTGGTCATTTTACTATTTCTCATTTTTTTCTGTTCTGCGACCTCAGATGCTTGTGGGTTGTGTTGCTCCAGAATCCATTTAGAAATTTTCTGTTTTAGGATTATTTAGTTAAGTGTCTGTCTCACTTGAGTAAAAGGGGAGTGCAACCCAGTGCAGATATTATCAGGGGAAGTTAACAGGAAGCTTTTAGTCAAAGCACAGATAGGCAACTGAGGCCTCTTCTGTCTCACTCAATACTCCAATGGCACAAGAGGCAAGGTGAGATGCCTCCAAGCCTCAGCACAGAAGGCAAACTTCCAGTTCCAGAACCCTGGCATAACAGCTACAATGGAGCCAGGCCACCCAAATTAAGTGAGCAAGCATCAAGCATCTGAGGCCACAGCACAGGCACTCTATACCTGCAAAAGAAATTTGGGATAGTGTCCCCATATCCTAAGAGCAGAGATCAAATTTAAAAGTCATAAAATATACTAAAAATGAATGAAAAACAGAAAACAGCTTTGCCTATAGAAAGTTACTATGACAACAGGGAAGATCAAAACATAAACTTGAAAAGTACAATATTAAAATGCTTACTTATGAAGCTTTTAAAGGGAAAATGAATACCTCTCAAGCCCAACAAATTATTTGGAAGAACTCAAAAAAGATTTTAAAAATCAAGTAAGAGAGATAATAGAAAAAATTGGGGAAAGAAATGAGAATTATGCAATACAGAGTCAACAGATTGTAAAAGGAAGAACAAAAATTGACTGAAGAAAAAAATATTCCTTAAAGAATATAATTGAGCAAATGAAAAATGAAATCCACTGAAGAAAAAAAGTCCTTAAAAAGTAGAATTGGGCAGATGGAATAGAAAGTACTAAAGCTAAAAGAAGAATATAATTCATTAAAATAAGAATTGGGCAAGTAGAAGCTAATGAATCAATGAGATATCGAGTCAATCCAACAAAATAAAAAGAATGAAAAAAATTAGAAGAAAATATAAAATATATTGAAAAATGTTGGAGTTGGAAATTTTGGAACTGGAAAAAACAATTGACCTGGAAAACAGATTCAAGAGAGATAATTGAATTATTGGACTACCTGAAAGCCATAATCAAAAAGAGAACCTTTACATGATCTTTCAAATAATTATCCAGGAAAATTGCCCTGATATCCTAGAATCAGAAGATAAAGTAGTTATTGATTCAATATTCAAATTCAAAATCAAGGAAACACACTCAGAGTTATGCAGGACTTAGCAGCTTCTACATTAACATTTCAGAGAGCTTGATATATGGCATTTCAGAAAGCAAAGGAACTGGGGTTCCAATCAAAGAATTAACTACCCAGCAAAATTGAGCATAATCTTTCATGAGGAAATGTGTACATTCAGCAAAATAGGGCTTTCAAACTTTCCTGATGGAAAGACAAGTTAAACAGAAAATTGGATGATCAAATGCAAGACTCAAAAGAAGCATAAAAAATAAAATTGGAAATAAAAAAACAAAGATCATTTAATAAAATTAAATTGTTTACATCCCTACATAGGAAGATGATGCTTGTGACACTTGAGGCCTATATCTTTATCAGGGTAATTAGAAATAGTATACAGAAACAGAGGTTGTGGGTATAAGTTAACATTGATGTGAAGAAAAAATGAAGTTGTGAAAAAAGTATTGCACTGGAAGAAGAGGAAAGATATAAGCAGAAAAGAGAAAATGATATTCTATGAAGAGGTATGAAAGATCTATTACAGTCAAGTGAAAAAAAAGAAGGGGTGAGCACTATTTGAACTTTACTCTAATTGGATTTGGCTTTAAAGAGTGAATAACATACATATTCAGTTGAATACAGAATATATATATATACATATATATATATTTGCATATATATGTATGTATATATAAAATCTTCCCCAATAGAGTAAGAGAAAAGAAAAAGAGAAATAAAAGGCAAAAAGGGGGCTGATAGAAGGGGAGCCAAAGTGGGACACAAAAAGGGAAAAAAAAGGAGGGTGTGCTGATAGAACATCAGTTTGAGGAAAGTAGTGAGAAGCAAAACACTGGTGAGGAGGGACAGGGTGAAAGGAGGGAGCAAAGTATAAACAGGGGTAAATAGAATGGAGGAATATATAGTTAGGAATCAAAACTGTAAAGGTGAGTGAGATGAACTCTCCCATAAAATGGAAGTAAATGGCAGAACAGATTTTTTAAAAAATAGAACCTACAATATGTTACTTACAAGAACACATTTGATGCAGAGATACAGACATAGTAAAAATAAAAAAATAGAGATCTATATATTATGCTTCAATTAAAATTAAAAAAAAAGTGATAACAATTTTGTTCTTAGATAAAGAAAATACAAAACTAGATATACATAAAAGAAAAAAGTAAGGAAAGTAAACCTTGCTAAAAGGTACCATAGATGAATCTAAAATACATTCACCAAGTGGTATAACTTCCAAATTCTAAGAGGAGAAGTTGAATTACAAGAATAAATAGAAAGTAAAATTATGTGAGTTGGGAAACTTCAAATTCTCTCTCAGAACTAGATAAATCTAACCACAAAACAAACAAGAAATTAAAAAATAACTATTTTGAAAATAATAAGTTAATTTTAGAAAATTTTGATATGAGAGATGGATGAGAAAACAGTAAATGGAACCTACAAAAATAATGAAAAATGTATTAGGGTTTATAAATATAATCAAATGCAGAAAGGCAAAATACTAAATGCATCCTTTTTAGATGATGATGTAATAAAATTATGAATAATAATAACAATAATAATAAAGGTCCATGGAAAGAGACTAAAGTTAATCGGAAACTAAATAATCTAATTTTAAAGAATGAGTAGGCCAAACAACAAATCATAGAAACAATCAATAATTTCATCCAAGAAAATGACAATAATGAAACAATATAACAAAATTTATGATATACTCTCAAAATAATTCTTAAAGAAAATTTTATATTTCTAAATGCTTATATGAAAAGTAGAGAAAGATAAGATCAATGAATTGGGCAATCAACTATAAAACCTAGAAAGAGAACAAATTAAAAATTCCCAATTAAATGCCAAATTAGAAATTCTAAAAGTCAAAGGAAAGATTAATAAAATTGTAAGTAAGAAAAGCATTGAAGTAATAAATAAAAATAAGAGCTTGTTCTATTAAAATAATAAAATAGATAAACTTTTGGGTTACTTTAAAAAAAAGAATCATACTACTTATATAAAATATGAAAAGAATGAATTCACCACCAATGAAGAGGAAACAAAAGGAATAAGTAGGAGCTATTTTGCCCAATTATATACCAATAAATCTGACAATTTCATTGAAATAGATGAATATTTACACAAATATAAATAACTCAGAATAACAGAAAAAGAAATAAAACACTTGTGTCTATTTTAGAAAAAAAGAAATTATACAAGCCATCAATGAACTCCCTAAGAAAATGTTTCCAGGGCCAATTGGATTTACAGGTGAATTCTACAAAACATTTAAAGAACAATTAATTTCAATACTACATAAATTATTTGTGAAAATAGTTGAAGTTCTAGCAAATTCCTGGCATGACATGAAAATGGTGCTGATACCTGAACCAGGAAGAGTTAAAGCAGAAAAAGAAAGTTATACACCAATTTCCTCCATGAATATTGATGTAAAAATTTTAAATAAAATAAACAATAAAGAAATTGCAGAAATCCATCACTAGAATAATACACTATTACCTGGTGAGAGTAAAAAAAGATTATAAGATAATGATGTAATTAATGACAGAGTTTATCTCAACTTTAAATAAAATAAATCTCTCACTAGGCTGTTCTTAACAAAATTCTGGTTTTCTCCTTTTCTTCTCTATTCATATATCTTCTCTAGTTACATACTCTTCTCTTTCTAAAATTGCATCTATCAACGTGACAGGATCATGCATTTTTCCTCAGACATATCTATTAAAGTCATTGTTTTGCATGACAAAATCCTAGTGTATTTTCATGGGTTCTTCTGTTCAAGCACATTCAAAAAATGCCCTCTTTTATTGCTAATAGTTATTTTTTTTTAACACTAAGTTCCAGAGTTTTCCCAAAAGTTAAATGGCAAAAGTTGAATGTCACATTATCCCAGCTTTCTGAGAGAGACTATCTTCACTTTAGATTCAGTCTGGGGATATGCATGTCTAGAACAAAGAATGTTGAGAACATATCTGAATAAATATTATCTCATATTCTATTTGAAGACTTTTTTTTTCAAAGTCATCTTAGCCTTGGAGGGAAGTTAAAATTTTTGTTCTGTTTGAAAGTGATCCTTTTTTTCAGTCTACACAAACAAACCAACATCTTTTCATATTTCTCCTTACATCTTGAAACTTGAAACCTCATTTGAAAGTAAAATTGAAAACTTGACTTGAGATTATTCTGACTGGCCCATTTTAGGATAACATTTGAATAACAATTAATTTCCTTTTTTTCCCCATTTTTTAAAATGATGAACTTCCTCTCAGATGACTAATTCCAGAAGAGAGCTTTGCAAATGACCATTTTTTAAAAAATGTTTTTAAATACAATAACTGTTCTTGTATTAAGATAAGCAGAAAAAGCCAACATGAGTTCTAATTGTTGTTTCTGAAATTTTGATTGAGCCTTTCTTTCCTTTGTCAACTAACACTATCATCCAGTAAATTTACATATTGATTAAAGAAGTACTTACTTCTACAAACTAATGACTGAAAATGTTACTTGAAAGGCAATGAAATCATAAAGTTGATACAGTGTTGGACATGGCATCAGGTAAAAGAAATTTCAAACCCTCTGACCTCAGTTATTTATTAGCACTATTACCCTGGGCAAGTCACCTAACTTTAATCTGCCTTAGTATTCTCGATTGTATAATGGGGGAAATAATAGCACTTACCTCCCAGAGTTGTTGAGAGGATCCAACATAGAAAGTACATAATAAATATGTGTTTACTTTTATCCTATTGTAATATTTTAAAGTAAAATATAAAACATTTCAATGAATAATATAGTAAAGATTTCATTTAAAACAGAAATTGTCTTATTATCACATGACTTTAAAGTCTTCCAACTTTTGATCTAAAGACTGTTTGTAAAACAGGATGTAGTACCTTCCTTGAACTGCCAGTTATTTTAATGTACTTAAAAGTTCAAATGTACTATCATGCCAAGGCTTTTATTGTTTCTATAAAACAGTTTCTATTTCCCATTAGACACTAGGCTGCTAACCCAAGAGGACTTCTCTGGTAGTAGTTCAGACTGAATTCTAAAACTGATGTGAGCTAGCAACAAAGATAATTTGCAAATCAGTTTAAGTCAAAGAATGAAAATTAAGATATAAAAAACTTCTTAGTCTATTCATTCCTTCAATAATATATCTCATCTATTAGCCACATGGTAATGCTACAATTATATATTTTTTTCTGCTGGTAGGCAAGCAACCATCAGAGATTTAATATGAAGAAAGAAAGTGTTTTAATCTTCTCATGCCAAAGAGCGCTTGTTTCACGGACCTTTTTCCTTTCCACAAAGGGCCTAAATGGTTAAGTAATATAAGTTCTAATTGTGATTGGAGCATGGAAAGAGAAACTACAAAAAAGAAAGGAAGTATAATAGGATACCCAGAGGAAAATAGAGTCATAGAAATATATCAGCATCCTTAGCAAATGTGTATGCAGAGCTATTGGCTATTACTCTTGAGAAGTTAAAGATCTAGGTGATATGGACTAGGACTGTGATTTTCCACATGAAGGAAGTTCCTTTATAAAAGCAGAGCAATGAGTCCTCTGAAAATTGCAGTCTTGGAGAGCTTTTGAGTTGTTTAAAAAATTGTTACTTGCTCAAGATCTCATAACCAGTCTACGTCAGTGATTGAACAGGATTTGAGGCTTCCCTGGCTACTAATTCAATTCTACCATTACACTTCTCCTCTCAGTCTGCTATTCTAGTTTGCCCTCAATATAATTTTTAAATGATTTCTTTCATACTACTCCAGCAAAATTGAAGACAAATTCTGTTCTGCAACCTATTACTTTCCACTGTCTTTTCCCTGCTTTTGGCCATGCCTCTATAACTACAAGGATCCCTCAATATACATAATTCTGATGTAATCCTTCTAGTCTTTCAAGGTTCTGCTCAAACAACACTTTGCTCATTATTACTTGTCTGAATTTTTCAAATAAACATCATTTCCTTCTATTTAAACCTTTTCTGACATTCTTTAAAAAAGTATTTTTATTGTTATCTTCTGTTTTTATATCATCTTCATATCCCAATATTTTCCTCCTTCCTACCCCCACCAGAATATTTTAAACATATTGTTAAAAAACATATTAAAAAAAGAAAATGATTAGTTCTGCAAGATTTATACATAAATAAAATATCACATTATATGTGTTGTTACATGCACATAGACTTCCATCTTTGAAAAAATAAGACAAATGTTTTCTTATATTTAATGTATAAGACATGCTTGGTCAATTTAAATTGTTTTGTTTTTCTTTCCCATGAAACTTGATAGCCTTTGTAAATTTAACTCCTGGTGCTCCTTACTGAATATTAGTTCACATATCTTTACCATGTTTGTTTGTATCCATCGTATTTATTCTCAGGGCACAGCAATATTGTAATGTATTTATTTAATACAATTTAGATATTCTCTCATTAATGTCATGCCATTATGTTTAATTTTCTCTAAGAATGCAGAAATTTTATAACTTGAATTGTAATAATTTGTATTTTTATTTCAATTTTCTCCTAGGCTTTACATTTGTGTAGTAATAGACTATATTTAACCCTGCCCCATCTACTCATTTGTAGGATTTCGGATAGGATTAATAGACATCTAAATGGCCAATTTAAAGGAATTGTAAAGTTTTGTCAATAACCTTAATGGCCAAATTATCAAACTATCTTATTGCTTCAGTAGTAATGAATCAAATTGTATTACATTGAAGTGAGTAGAAGCTTAATATTAATAGACCAGTAATTAATATCACCTATGATTTCATTAATGTGGCTATTTTACCCAACAATTAGAATTACATTCTGTCCATATCTTCTCATCTTGTGCAATCCTCTACCATGTACTATTATAAATTTATCATTAAATGTTCACTCAACATAACTGTAATTTAATTTAATTATTCAAAATTGATTGATGGTTTCAGTGATACAGTCTTTCCAGTTATTGAAAAAGTAATGATATTATGCTTGTCTATCATCTAAAACTTTTGGCATGCCTGCTCACAAATTGTCTATGGGAGGTCCAGCCAATATTATGAGGATGCTGATGAATGTTCTTGTAAAGATGACAAAAGAACTTATTTTTAAACAATAAAAGCAACAAGAAAAACAAAGAGATCAACAAACAAGTAATTAAATAATACTTTATTATTCTTGAGAAATTAGGGAAGAGATATAGATTCAATAAAATAACAGTATTATCAATACACTAAGAAGGAGTGATTTTTCAAAAATACAAATTCTAAGTTGGCTAAAAAATAAAGTTCCAGTCAGATCCTGTGCTTCTAAGCTATTGAATATCAATCTAAAGTACATTCTTTCAAAGTTGTGTTGACTTTTTTTTTTATTGGATTTATTGAGTGGTCATTTGCATAATTAGGTCTTTGTGCATCAGTGAATGATGGAAAAACATAAATTTTTAAAATATCTATAACACACTCAGATGGTAAATCACAAAAATAAAACAAAACAACCTACAAAAGTGGACAAATATAAGAGATGTTTGATTACTGGATTTTGTTTTCTTTTTTTTCTCCTATTCTTTCTTCTATCATATTCAGATCATACTTTTGTTGTAAAGATGTGGACTATTTTACAGAGGTTGTGATGCTGGAGGGGTATTTGAGAAAACATTCGAAAGAGGATATGGAAAAGGAAATTAAATTTCAATATATTATGACACCACATTTACTTTAAATGAAAGATCCAAAGTAGTTTTTTACCCGTTCTCGTTAAATCATAAAATAAGCTCTTTGCTTAGGAATTGCCAGGCAGTTTCTTTAAACAACCAGAAAGTAAAATCCTTAGATATATATAATCCTTATATATATATATACATATATATATGTATATATATATATATGAGAACTGGGGAAAATATACATATCACTCTTTTTTGTTTGTTTTTAATTTTTACTGAGGCAATTGGAGTTAAGTGACTTGCCAAAGGTCACACAATTAGGAAGTGTTATGTGTCTGAGGCCAGATTTGAGCTCAGGTCCTCCTGACTTCAGTACTGTTGCTCTATCCACTGTGCCACCTACCTGACCCTTACTCATCGCTCTTAAATCAAAACTACTTTAATGGTCAGAAAAAAAACTAATCCTATACATATTACTGTAACAAAATGTAGTCTAATTTTCCTGCCTATAGTCCCCAAAGAAAACAAAAAAGAAAAACAGTGTCAACAAAGGAAAAAAAATGAATACAAAAAATGGGGGAAAAAGATTAAAAAAAAAGGTTTTCATTAATGTTACAACTTTATTTTGTGGTCTAAATATCAGTTGCTAATTTGTCATGGTACTGGGAATTTCCTCATTAAAAGTTCCTGACAATAATAAAATTACAAGTCTAAAAATACTTTTGTTTTAATAATATAAAATAAATTCCTCTTGATTTAAATGCTTGAAATTACTAAGAATTTGAAATAAAAATCTCATTCTGTAAGTTTATTAAAATAAGCAAAATTTAATTTTAAAATAGACATACTTTTACATATACATGTCCCTGTTAATTTGATTTAATATGTTTTTATTTAGTATCTACTACCTATAAGACCATAATAGTCACTGAGGATACAACAAGAAAACAAGACCAAAATCAAATAGTGTCTGTCTTTTGGGAATTTATATATGTGTTTTCATAGTGTGCATAGACACATATATGTATATGTGTATATGTACCTATAATGCATATACCTATACATATATATATATATATATTACATATTTATTGAATTTCTTGAAAATGAAGTATATACACACATATAAAACAAACATTTATCTATATATCTATATGTATCTATATCCTCACTATAGCTATACATCTGTAGCTATATTTCTCTACATAGGAAATAGAAGGATATAGTTGAGTAGATATAGCTGTATTGCATTGTCTCCACAACCTTGTCTCCTAGTTGCAAGTCTCCATGGCAATGCAATATAGCTTATATAGTAAGTCTTCATAGCAATAATATCTATACACAGAAAATGACAGATATAGGTAATAAAATTGAAAGGTTAAAAACACACACCAAAAACCCATCAGGGAACATTTCTTTAGGATCAGTACTGTGAAAGCTATAGGAGTAGATTATAGGTTTAATCCTTGTAAAATAGAATATAATTGATCACTGCCCTCTACTTCAAGCTGATGATAATACTTGTCACAGTTTAGGCAATGTATACACATTCTTCTAGAAAGCAATGTTATCTCTATCTCGTGACATGACAAGGTATTCACATAGGATTTTTATTGAGACAAAGAAGGATTCCAGCCCAAAATAACATGTGTTTAGAATTTGGGACAAGGTTAAATAGTATCATCTAAAATAAAAACTAATAAGATTCAACATAAAAAGATAATTTATAAGCAAATGTAAAGACTATAGAAAATATTTTGCAGCTAAGCCTGTGATTTCTCACAAATCCTATCAGAGGAAAAAAATCTAAATACATATAAAAAAGGGAATCTGTAACCTGGAAAACTTATGAAAAAGAAATAGAAACAGAAATACTGGTCTTCATGGACTTTAGGCATCAACGAATAAAGTGTAATCTTGGAAATATATCCAATCTAAGAAACCTACATTCAGATTAGTGGCCTGAAGGAAGTTTAAATAAGGACAAACACTTATTTCTCTAGTTTAGTTAAAGAAAAGGGATTCCCTGAGAAGTTTTTAATATCTGGCTGGTAGCTTTATATTTCAAGGTAATATATCCTAATACTAAAGGTTATCATTCAGACTTTAATATGTTTGATTATTATGAATTTATTTCTCAGGGTTTGATTACCTATGAAATAAATTGAAAAATAGAGAACCCACATTTAAAAAGCAAAGTTTAGATCCTGATCAGAGGTAACCACAGCAAAGTAATAACAAGATAATTGAATAATGATAGAAGCAAGTATGTAAAATAATACTTTAAAATACATCACACAAAATATACTATTGATGTACTAATGAAAACCAAAGAAAGAAAAATCAATGGAATTGTCAGAGAAGGCTACATGGAGGACTTATGATATGAGTGAGTCTTTGTAGGACTCTCTGTCTCTGTCTCTGTCTCTGTCTCTTTTTTACTGAGGCAATTGGGGTTAAGTGACTTGCCCAGGATCACACAGCTAGGAAATATTGAGTTTCTGACACCAGATTTGAACTCAGGTCCTCCCGACTTCAGAACTGGTGTGTGATCCACTGTGTCATCTAGCTGCTCACCCATTAATTCTCTATGAAAATAATCCAGATGATCTCATAAAGCAAGAATAACCTAGTAAACTTCAAATATCATAAAATTTGAATCACTACTTATTTCTATAAGGTAGGTATTATTTATTTTTTCTTGTTGTTGTTTGTTTTGTGTTTTGGGGAGAGAGTGGTAATTCTTGGTTAAGGAATTATATGTACCAAAATAGGTCAAGAACTTTTTCCTTTTTATCTTAAAAAGTTCTCTGGATGATGGAAGGAATTAGAGGTTCTGGCACAAGATCATGCAGCTGTTATGTGAGAGACAAAAACTTGAGCTCAAAGACAATTAATTAAAAATGTTTTTCAGTTTCTATATATGCCTACGTTATTGACAAGAGATCAGCATTATAAAATGCTCTTAAAACTGTCAGTGATTATTGGGAATTAACTAGAAATATAACTGAGACCTCAAAAAGGCTTAAAAATATACAGTGAAATTTAAATTAAATTTTTTTCTGATAATAGTTTGATTATACAACACAATTCTGGATTTGTCATTTTAAATGTGTGTTTTTTGGAAATCTAATTTTGAAAAAATTATATTTAAAAAATAAGACAATATGATATACTGAAAAGAAAGTTCACATTGTTGCCCTTTTTCTCCAATTCTGATTTTAGCAAACTGTCTTTCAAATTACCCATATAAGGCTCAACTTTATATGCCTTAAGCAGCAAAGATATTTTTTATTAAATGATAATGAAGCATATAACAATAATGCCATTTGGATCATTTTCATTTTCTACTAAAAATGTGCAATCTAAAATTTCCTTCCCTTCTAGAATCTTAATAGGCTAGTGTGAAGGAAATTATTAGAATTGATCTTAACAGGATTGTGCCATCTGTTCTGAATCACAAATCTGAACTCCCCAAGAGCTTAGAATACAGAATGAACCAGGTAGAAATATTTTCTATAATTCTTCCATATAATGCTGACAAAACCTGTCATAAAATTAAAATCAAATGTCATTATTTAAAAGCATGAAAACTATTCTAAGAATCAACATTACAAAGCAATAAAATATTGTTTATGAACCATGAAAATGAATACCCCAAAGTAAACAATTATGCAAACATAGTGACATTCAGCCAGACACTTAATCACAGAATAGATTTTATAGAAAATGTGCTCTTTTCAGATTAAAAATATATTCATTTCCATTTGCATTCATGGTGCACATTAAATAGAAGTTGTCTTATAAATAATTTAAAATTTTGATAGTAAATTGTGCCTATCATTATTAGCTATACTAAAAGCAGGTAGACATGGAATAAATCAGATGAGGCACAGTCACATTGCTTAGTGCACTTGGGAGAAGCATTTTAATCCATATTTATGTTTTTTAGAAAAGTCTTGGATTTGAAGTATAATATAATAATAGACTTGAAAAAGCTTAGTGATATCAAATGAGTTCCTCATTTTGGAGAGGAGGAAAATGATTTAAGAGATCT
Organism: Myrmecobius fasciatus; assembly: GCA_023553655.1. Taxonomy (NCBI): domain Eukaryota; kingdom Metazoa; phylum Chordata; class Mammalia; order Dasyuromorphia; family Myrmecobiidae; genus Myrmecobius; species Myrmecobius fasciatus. Next base: position 59,125 of record JAJPUD010005068.1, on the reverse strand, counting down.
TACTTGTTTGAAGTCACATCAGCTAGAACTAGAATCCATTCCTTTTTGCAAAGATCTACATGGCAGGCATAAATAGGCATCTGAAAATTCACAATAATAAACTGCATAAAGGAAGTAATATAAAAGACACCATCATGATAAAGACCTATTAGATGGCTTTTAGAATGGTGAGTTGGTCTTTTATGAAGGATTTATAGGAGGTCATGAATAGAGCCACAAAGGATAAGAAGATGTGGATAGCCAGTAATCTGCTCCACTGGAATTTTAAAAAATCACATTGCTGAGATTTGTGATTATTTAATATTGTCTTACTGAAATTGAAATAGGCCTGTTCGGGGAAATAAAAGTAAATTTTGCCGAATGCATACAAGCAAAATGCGTATTGAAGGGCAAAAAATAAATGGGGCAGCTAAATGGTTCAAGGGACCAAGTACTGGGCTGGTGTCAGGAAGACCATCTTACTGAGTTCAAATCTTGCCTCAGACATTTAATAGCTGTATGATTCTTGAGAAGTCACTTAACCCCCTTTGCTTCAATTTTCTCATCTGTAAAATGATCTGGAGAAAGAAATGACAAAGTACTTCATTATTTTTGTCAAGAAAACTCCAAATGGGATCACAAAGAGTTGGGCATGACTGAACAAGACTAACGGCAAAAGAAAGCAAATGCATTGTTGTTATTTGAAGCAGCATGTTGTAGTTCTGAAAAACATAGGCTAATCTTAGCTCTGCTCTTTGTTTGTTATGTGATGTTGTTGGTCATATTATTAGCCCCCCGAACCTCAGTTTAGCTCATTTGTAAACTTGTTTGTTATTTTGGAATAAAACATTATCTAATGGCTATGAATATAATAAGTGAGTTAGCTAGGTGGGCACAATGGATAGAGCACCAGCACTGAAGTCAGGAGGACCTGAGTTCAAATCTGGCCTCAGACACTTAACACTTCCTAGCTGTGTGATCCTGGGCAAATCACTTAACCCCAATTTCCTCAAGAAAAAAATAAAAGAATATAATAAGCTTTGGAAGCAGTAAATACTGCCAAGTTCATATCCAGCCTCTAATACATTCTTGTTGGGTGATCTTGGTCAAGCCATTTTATCCCCAGTGTTTCAAGAAAACTTCTAAAATGGCAATTTGTAAAATAGGTATATTTGTACAAGTGATATACCTCACCCTACAGAATTACGTCTCCCAAATGAATCAGTTGATAAATATTATTAAGCAATTACTATATGCTTGGTACTTTTTAAATTACAAGTTTTACTAGGTGTGTTAAAATTGTTTGGAACTTATACTTGCAATATTATACACATATTACATTTCCAACTGATTTGCCATAGTGATGACTACTTAAACATTTTCTATACCAAAATTCTTCAGAGCAAAGAATAACATTGTACCATGTATTTGAGAACTGTTAGATAAGGTCAAGCATTTTATTACATTTATGAATTTAAATTTATTTACTCATGTTATTACACTAATACCCATAACCACCCCCCAAAATTTATCTCAATAGACTATAAGCTCCTTGAAAGCAGAGATTATTTTGTTTTTTGCCTTTATATCTCTGAAGTCTATCACATACTAGAAGGAAGACAGTAAGGAAGGAATGCAAGAAAAATTGAGGATTGTGGGCAGAAAGGAAGGAAAGCACAAAGAAAGAAGGAAGGAAAATAAGTGGGCAAGAAAAAAGGAATAGAAGAAATGAAAAAAGAAAGGAAAAGGAAGGGAAAGGAAGGGAAGGGATAGGAAAAGAAGAAAAAGTAAAGGAAGGGAAAGAAATAGAAAGAATAGAAAAAGAAGAGAAATGAAAAGAAAAAAAAGGACAAGGAAAGGAAGGAAAATTAAAAAAAAAAAAAAAACAAGTTGTTTCTCCCCTACAGCAGACTTACCTTTCCAAGAAAAAATTGAGATTCTAGAAGGATCTGAATTACTGAAAAAACTGTGATACATTTTGTATAGAAGAGAACTTAATTTGGCATTATTCTTTTATAATCTCAGCTACACATTTCCCAGTAAATTTTAAATAAGCATTTCAATGTTTAAAAGTAAAGGTAGGGAAAGGCTATAAATGATGGAATATTGATTGTACAGATCATTCAGAGAGGGGAAAATGAATTAATGAACAAATACATGTTATATTATTGAATTTGGAGGTCATTTAAGGTCATATCATTTAGAACTGGAAATAAACAGAGATCTATTATAAATCCTTCATTATATTAATGAAGAAATTGAGGCTCATTAGGGAACAAATTATTTCTTTGAGGTTACACTGATCATAAACAGCTCAGACATGATTCAAATCTTAGGCTTCTGACTCCTAAAACAGGAAGGAAAACTGTGACCATTTAGTAAAATAATAATATAATGACCCCAAAGTATTAAAGAAAATGTTACATTATATTCACTACACTTTTAGTTTTGTAAGGCAAGACAAAGAAGACTGTGTTTGAAAAAGACTTGTAGCTTATAAATGAGTGGATGAAATAAAATGGGTAAAATTATGTTGTAAAAAAAATTGCTAAATAGGTTAAGCTTCATTCATCAGAAACACTTATTTATATATTATCTGATGAAGTGTGACTACTTCTATACAAAATTTTCTATGGATTGTAACCATAGGCTATGATTTTATTTATCTGTGAATTTTTTTTTAATTAAAACTTTTTAGTTGTAAAACATATGTCTGGGTAATTCTTCAACATTAACCCTTACAAAGCTTTCTGTTACAAAATTCCCCCCAAACTCCCCACTCCTCCCCTAGATGGCAGGATATCCACTACATGTTAATTATATTAAAATACTTGACAAATAGAATATATGTATACATATTTCCACACATCATTTTTGTGCAAGAAAAATTGTATCTACAAGAAAGAAAAATCAGCAAGCAAGCATCAATAGAGAGCATGAAAATATTATGTTGTGGTCCACATTTCACATCTCTCTCTCTCGGTGTATATGGCTTTCTTCACTAAACAATTGGAACTGGTTTGAAACATTTCATTGTTGAAAGAGCCATGTCCATCAGAATTGATCATCATATACTATTGTTGTTGCCGTGTATAATGATCTCCTGGTTCTGCTCATTTCACTCAGCATCAGTTCATGCAAGTCTCTCCAGGCCTCTCTGAAATCATCCTGCTGGTTGTTTCTCACAGAACAGTAATATTCTATAACATTCATATACCATAATTTATTCAGCCATTCTCCAAGTTTCATTCAATTTCAATATTCTAGCCACTACAAAAAGGGCTGCCACAAACATTGTTGCACATGTGGGGCCCTTTCCTTCCTTTATAATTTCTTTGGGATATAATCCCAATAGAAATACTGCTGGAACAAGTATATGCACAGTTTGATAACTTTTTGAGCATAGTTCCAAATTGCTCTCCATAATGGCTAGATCCGTTCAAAGTTCCACCAACAATGTATTAGTGTCCCAGCCTTCCCACATGCCCTCCAACATTTGTCATTATCTTTTCCTGTCATTTTAGCCAATCTGACAGGTGTGTAGTGGTACCTCAGAGTTGTCTTAATTTGCATTTCTCTGATCAATAGTGATTTGGAGCACCTTTTCATATGACTAAAAATAGTTTTAATTTCATCCTCTGAAAATTGTCTGTTCATATTTTTTGACCATTTATCGATTGGAAAGTGGCTTGAATTCTTATAAATTTGAGACAGTACTCTATATAATTTAGAAATGAGACCTCTACCATAACCCTTAAATGTAAAGATGATTTCCCAATTTATTGCTTCCCTCCTAATCTTGACTGCATTGGTTTTGTTTGTACAAAAACTTTTTAACTTAATATAGTCAAAGTTATCTATCTAGTGTTCAATTAACAATTCCAGTTCTTCTTTTGGACATAAATTTATTCCATCTCCACAGGTCTGAGAGGTAAACTATACTACATTCCTCTAATTTACTTATAATATCACTCTTTATATCCAGATCATGAACCCATTTACATCTTATCTTGGTATGTGGTGTTAGGTGTGGGTCAAACCCTAATTTCTTCCATACTAGTTTCCAATTTTCCAAGCATTTTTTATGAAATAATGAGTACTTATTCCAGAAGATGGGTCTTTGGGTTTATCAAACATTAAATTGCTATAGTTATTGCCTAGTTTGTCCTGTAATTCTATCCTATGCCACTGATCGACTACTCTATTTCTTAGCCAGTAACAAATGGTTTTGATGACCGCTGCTTTATAATATAGTTTTAGATCTGGTACAGCAAGGCCACCATCATTAGCCTTTTTTTCATTAATTCCCTTGAAACTCTTGACCTTTTGTTCTCCCAAATGAATTTTGTGACTATTTTTTCTAGATATGTAAAATAATTTCTTGGGAGTTTGATTGGTATGGCACTAAATGAGTAAATTAGTTTGGGTAGTATTGTCATTTTTATTATATTCACTCGGCCTACCCATGAGCATTTTATGTTTTTCCAATTGACTAGGTCTGATTTTATTTGTGTGGAAAGCGTTTTGTAGTTTAGTTCATATAGTTCCTGACTATCCCTTGGCAGATAAATTCCCAAATATTTTCTACTATCAACAGTTATTTTGAATGGAATTTCTCTTTGTAGCTCTTGCTGCTGAACTTTATTGGTAATATATAAAAATGCTGATGATTTATGTGGATTTATTTTGTATCCTGCAACTTTGCTAAAGTTGTGAATTGTTTCTAGTAGTTTTTTAGTTGAGTCTCTAGGGTTCTCTATGTATATCATCATGTCATCTGCAAAGAGTGATAATTTGGTTTCCTCATTACTTACTCTAATTCCTTAAATCTCTTTTTCTTCTCTTAATGCCAAAGCTAACATTTCTAAGACAATATTAAATAATAATGGTGACAGTGGGCAGCCTTGTTTCACTCCTGATCTTATTGGGAATGGTTCTAGTTTGACTCCATTACATATGATGCTTGCTGATGTTTTAAGTAGATACTACTAATAATTTAAAGAAAAAGCCCATTTATTCCTATACTCTCCAGTGTTTTTAATAGGAATGGGGCTTGGATTTGATCAAAGGCTTTTTCTGCATTTATTGAAATAAACATATGTTTTTTGTTAATCTGGTTATTAATATAATTGATTATACTAATAGTTTTCCTAATATTGAACCAGCCCTGCATTCCTGATATAAATCCTACTTGGTCATAGTGTATTATCCTGGGGATAACCTTCTATAATCTCATTGCTAAAATCTTATTTAAAATTTTTTCATCAATATTCATTAGGGAAATTGGTCTATAGTTTTCTTTCTCAGTTTTCTCCCTACCTAGTTTAGCTATCAGTGTTTTTTGTTTTTGTTTTTTTTTTTTTTTTTTGCTGAGGCAATTGGGGTTAAGTGACTTGCCCAGAGTCACACAGCTAGGGAAGGTTAAGTGTCTTAGCCAGATTTGAACTCAGGTCCTCCTGACTTCAGGGCTGGTGCTCTATCCACTGCGCCACCTAGCTGCCCCATGGTTTAGCTATCAGCACCATATCTGTGTCATAGAAGGAATTTGGTAGTATACCTTCTTTCCCTTTTTTTCCAAATAATTTATATAGTATTGGAATTACTTGTTCTTTGAATGTTTGGTAGAATTCACATGTAAAACCATCTGGCCCTGGAGATTTTTTCTTAGGGAGTTGATTAATAGTTTGTTCTATTTCTTTTTCTCAAATGGGGCTATTTAAATACTTTATTTCCTCTTCTATCAACCTAGGCAATCTATATTTTTGTAGATATTCCTCCATTTCATTTAGATTATCAAATTTATTGGCATCAAGTTGGGCAAAGTAACTCCTAATTATTAATCTAATTTCCTCTTCATTGGAGGAAAGTTCTCCCTTATCATTTTTGAGACTAACAATTTGATTTTCCTCTTTCCTTTTTGTAATCAAATTAACTAAAGGCTTATCTTTTTTTTTGGTTTTTTTATAAAACCAACTCTTAGTTTTATTTATTAATTCAATAGTTTTCTTATTTTCAATTTTATTAATCTCCCCTTTTATTTTCAGAATTTCCAATTTGGTATTTAATTGAGGGTTTTTAATTTGGTCTTTTTCTAGCTTTTTTAATTGAGGACCATCTCATGTCTGCCTTTGTGGCTGCCTCTGGGGTTGCATTCCTTTTAAGAACCTCATAATCTGGGGTCTGCCCTTCTTTCTCTCTGTAAAAGCTGTCTATGGTGAGAGCTCTCTTCTGCTTCTTACTCATGTTTTTAATTTTAAGGTCTGTCAAAGCAGGGAATTCTGCAGCTATTTCAATTTGACCTGGGGCAGTTCACAGAGTTGACTTATGGTGCGGGGCTGGGCGGGCTAGATCCGCACTAGGACCATGCTTTCAGCTGCTCTCAATCCACCCTTTACCAAAGGCAGATCTGCCAAAGCACCTGCCCCCAAGCAGAGCAAAGTCGCACAAGCATCTCCCAGGGACTTCCTGGGTGCCTAAAATCCGCTGCTCCATCCCAACACCAGACTTCCTCCCCGGCTGCACACTGGCATCTGAGCACTGGCATCTGAGTGCTGGCGTCTGAGCTTGGCAAGTGGCTTGATCCCCTGCCCATCTGAAACTGACCTGCTCCAGAGTTCTTTCAAAATAGATTTTTGATAGAAGTGTGTTGTACTCCAAATGTTTGATGGAGCCCTCACTCCAGAACCAGTTCGGAGGCTTAATTTGTTCTGGGTCTGAGGGAAGAACTAAGGAGCTCACAGAGAATATCTGCAGTTTGCCATCCTGGCTCCGCTCCCCCATCTTTGAATTTTTTTAAATGAAATGTTATTGAAAATAATAAAGCAGGGGAGAACCAATAAATCATGTCTTTATCTGAATCCTCCTAGTGTCCCTCATATTAACATAAGATCAAGCCTCTGAACTGGTTTTGGAGTGACAGAACCCACAAATATTTGGTAGTAAAAAATTTCTAGCAAAAGATACTTTAGAAGAACTTCAGAAAAACTCTATTTCAATCAGGCATGGGGGAAGGTCCCCAAGCATAGACATAGAGTGGGGAAATGTGACAGGGAACCAGGGCACTGCATCTTCTGTGCACTGGGAATCTACTGGGAGGCTCTTAGTATACTCTATCCTAGTTACAAGCCAGTACATAAGTAGATTACTTGTGGCATATCCAAAGCAAATACAAAAGACAAATAGTGAGCCTCTGCACCCCAGAAAAATCCAGGACCAGAAATCAGTCAGCAGTATTGGCCTAGGAGAGCCTAAAGTGTTTGTTGCCCCTTTGACATAAAAACAGACCTCAACCTTTGGGGAAAAAATGAGCAAAAAACCCCAATAAGAACAGACTTTGAACCCTGAGAATTCTAAAGGAAAATCATCTTCAGATGAAGCTCCAAAGGATATTACTTAGTCTCCATTTCACAAGGCTTTCTTGGAAGAATTAAAAAAAGAATCTTAAAAGAGAATTAGAAGAAATATGAGGGAAGAAAATGAGAACATTGAAGGAAAATTTGGAAAAGGAAAAAAAATATTTGAAGAAAACTCCTTTAAAATAGATTTGATGAAATGGAAAAAAACATATAACTACTTACAAAATAGATATGAAAAAGAAACCAATTCACTGAAAAATAGAATTTGTGAAATGGAAAAAAAATGCAATGAACAAAACACCTCATTTTATAGTTCAATTGGCCAAATGCAAAAGGATATTAAAAAAAACTAACAGGAAAAAATAATTCGCTAAAAATTAGAATTAAACAATTGGAAGTAAGTTACTCAAAGAGACTTCAAGAATCAGTTAGACAAAAACAAAAAAAAAATTAAAAAAAGAAAATATAATACACCTCATTGGAAAAACAACTGACCTAGAAAGTAAATCTAGAAGAGACAATAAAAAAAAATTAATGGATTTCCTGAAAACCATGATGAAAAAAGAGCCTAGTCATCATCTTTCAGGAAATCAACAAGGAAAACTGCCCTGATGTCCTAGAATCAGAAGTTAAAATAGCCATTGAAAGAATTCTTCCATAACTTCCTAAAAGAACTGCAAAAAGAAAACTCCAAAGAACATTGAAGTTAAATTTCAGAATTATCAATTCAAGGAGAAAATATTGCAAGCAGTGAGAAGGAACCAATTCAAATACCAAGAAACTACAATCAGGATTAACAATGACTTAGCAGCTTTCATGTTAAAGGATACAAGGGTATAAAAGATGATATTATGAAAAGCAAAGGATCTTGGATTGCAGCCAAGAATCAGTTATCCAGCAAAATTGAGCAATATCTTTCAGGGAGAAATAGACATTCAATGAGAAAGGTGAATCTTATTTATTTCTGATGAAAAGACCAGAGATGAATAGAAAATTTGACCTTCACTTTCAGAACTCAAGAAAAGCATAAAAAGATAAAAAGGAAAGAAAAAATAACTTCATTTAAAGTTAGAAAGCTTATAATCCTATAGGGGAAGATGATATGTTTAACTCTTGAGATGTATATTTCTGTTATGGGTATACTTAAGAGAGTGAAGCTAAAATGGGGTAAATTACATCTCATGAAAAGGCAAAAAAATAACTTCAATTTAGGAAGGAAGGGAAGGGGATGAGCATTGTGTAAATCTTATTCTAATCATATTTGGCTGAGAGAGACAATTTCAGTTACATTTAGCTTCACAGAGAAGTTTGTCTCACCTTACAGAGAAGTAGGAGATGAAAGGGGAAAATAAAAGGGTAGTCTAATAGAAGGTATATAAAAATTACATTCAATAAAATCCCAGGGGAAAATAGACCAAAAATAAGTAGGAAACTAAATAATCTAATCCTAAAGATAAGTTTCTGAAACAACAACTAAATACAATTGATTATTTCATCCAAGAGAATGACAATAATGAGGAAACATGCCAAAATTTATATGAAGAAGCCACAGCAGTTCTTAGAAGAAGTTTTATATCCCTAGATGCTTACTTGCACAAAATAGAAAAAGAGATCACTGAATTGGGCTTGCAACTAAAAAAACTAGAGAAAAAAAAAAACAAATTAAAAATTCCTTATTAAGAACCCAATTTGAAATTCCTGAAAATAAAAGGGGAGACTATTAAAATAGAAAATAACAAAATTATTGAATTTAGAAAGAAAATTAAGAGTTGGTTTTATAAAAAAATTTAACAAAATAAATAAACATTTAGTTAATTTTATTAGAAAAAGGAAAAAAAGAAAATCAAATTATTATTATGAAAAATGAAGAGGATCTTTCCACCAAGGAAACATAAATTAGAGCAATAATTAGGAACTATTTTGCCCAATGTATGTCAAAAAATCTGATAATGTAAGTGAAATGGAGGAATGTTTACAAAAAATTTAGATTATACAGAATATCAGAAGAGAAAATAAATTATTTGAATAGTCACATTTTAGAAAAAGAATAGAACAAGCTATTAATCAGCTCCCTAAGAAAAAAATCTCCAGGACCAGATGGATTTACATGTGAATTCTACCAAACATTTAAAGAACTATTAATTCCAATATTATGCAAACTCTTTGGAAAAATAGGGAAAGGAGTCCTACAAAATTCTATTTATTAAACACATATGATGCTGATACCAAAATCAGGTAGAGTCAAAAGAGAGAAAGAAAATTATAGACCAAATTCCCTAATGAATATTGATGCAAAAATCTTATATAAAATATTAGTAAAGAGATGATAGAAAGTCATCCCCAGGATAATACACCATGACCAAGTAGGATTTATACCAGGAATGCAGGGCAGGTTCAGAAAAAAAAAAACAATAACAAAAACAAAATAAAAACTATAAACATAATTGGATATGTCAATAATCAAACTAATAAAAATCAAATGATTATCTGAATAGATGCAGATAAAGCATTCGACAAAATTCAACATTCATTCCTATTTAAAACACTAAAGAGTATAGGGATAAGTGGTGTTTTCCTTAAAATGATCAGTAGCATCTATTTAAAATCATCAGCAAGTATCATATATAATGAGGAAAAATTGGAACCATTCTCAATAAGATCATGGATGAAACATAGTTGCCCACTATCACAATTACCATTCAATATTGTATTAGAAATATTATCTTCAGAAATAATAGAAGACAGAGATTAAAGAATTAGATGAAAAAAATCAAATTATCACTCTTTGCAGATGATATGATGGTATACTTTGAGATTCCTAGAAAATCAGTTAAAAAACTACTAGATACAATTCACAGCTTTAAATAAGTTGCAGGATACAAAATAAATCCACATAAATCATCAGCATTTTTATATAGTACCAACAAAGTCCAGCAGTAAGAAATAGAAAGAAATTCCATTTACAATAACTGTAGATAATATGAAATATTTGGGAGTCTACCTGGTAAGACAATGTGAAGAACTATATGAACACATGGTAAACACAAATAAAGACAGATCTAATCAACTAGAAAAATATTAAATGCTTATGGGTAGGCCAAGCTAATATAATAAAAATGACAATATTACCTAAATTATTCTACTGACAGTGCTAAAACAAACTCACAAGAAATCATCTTACAGAGCTAGAAAAAATAATAACAAAGTTCACCTGGAAGAAGAAAAGGTCAATAATTTCAAGGGAATTAATGAAAAATTAAAATTAATGAAAATACAAATGAAGGTGCCCTACTTCTACGAGACCTAAAACTATATTACAAAGTAGTGGTCATAAAAAGCATTTGGTACTGGGTAAGAAATAGAATAGTTATCAGTGAAATAGATTAGTTTCACAGGACAAAATAATTAATGACTATAATAATTAAGTGTTCGAGATACCCAAAGCCCCCAGAGTTTGGGATAAAAACTCACAATTTGACATAAAAATTTCAAGGAAAATTGAAATTGTTATGACAGAAACCAAGCTTTGATCCACACCTAACACTGAATACCAAGATAAGGTCAAAATGGGTTCATGATTTAGACATAAAGAGTGATACTACAGCAAATTAGAAGAACAAAGCATAGTTCAACTTTCAGATCTGTGGAGAAGAAAGGAGTTTGTCATGAAAGAAGAACTGGAGTCCATTACTGAACACAGAATAGATAATTTTGATTATATTAAGTTAAAAAGGTTTTATAGGAACAAAACCAATGCAGACAAGATTTGAAAGAAAACAGTAAACTGGAAATTTTTCTTTTTACATTCCTGGCTTCTGATAAAGGCATCATTTCTAAAATATATGGAGAACTGACACAAATTTATATGAATTCAAGCAGTTCTCCAATTTATAAATGGTCAAAGGATAGGAGCAGACAATTTTCAGGTGATGAAATTAAAACTATTTCTAGCCATATGAAAAGGTGCTCCAAATTACTAATGATCAGAGAAATGTAAATTAAGACAACTCTGAGATACTACTACATACCTGTCCAATTGACTAAGATGACAGGAAAAGAAAATGATAAATGTTGGAGGGGATGTGGGAAAACTGGGAAACTGATACCTTGTTGGTGGAATTGTGAATGAATCCAACCATTCTGGAGAGCAATTTGGAACTATGCTCAAAAAGTTATCAAACTGTGCATACCCTTTGACCCAGCAGTGTTTCTATTGGGCCTATATCCAAAAGAGATCTTAAAGGAGGGAAAGGGACCAACGTGTGCAAAAATGTTTGTAGTAATCCTTTGTGTAGTATCAAGAAATTAGAAACTGAATGAATGCTCATCAATTGGAGAATGACTGAAAAAGTTATGGTATATGAATGCTAGGGAATATTATTGTTCTATAGGGAATGATTAGCAGATTGATTTTAGAGAGGTCTGGAGAGACTTACATGAACTGATGCTAAGTGAAATGACTAGAACCAGGAGATCATTGTACATGGCAACAAGAAGACTATATGATGATCAATTCTGATGGATGTGGCTCCTTTTAACAAGGATATGACTGAGGTCAGTTCCAATGATCTTTTGATAAAGAGAGCCATCTACACCCAGAGAGAAAATTGTGGGAACTAAGTGTGGATCGCAACATAGCTTTTTTTACTGTTTTTGTTGTTCTTTTTTTTTGTATTTTGTTTTTTTTCATATTTTTTGCCTTTTTCATCTGATTATTCTTGTGCAGCATGATAATTGTATATTAATGTATATTATATATATTTACATAGGATTTAATATCTTTTAACATGTTTAACATAAATTGGATTACTTGCCATCTAAAGGAGGGGTGGGATCAAGGGAGGGAAATTTGAATTACAAGGTTTTGCAAAGATTAATGTTGCAAAATTATCCATGCATATGTTTTGAAAATAAAAAGCTTTACTAAAAAATGCATGAACAATTAAAAAAAAAGAATTGTGACATACCATAAAAAGAAAATAATATAGGACAATATCTGATCTTTATGAGACTCCCTAATTTTTTTAAAGACAGAAACAAAATAAAAGTTTAGTTTATCACTCGGTCATTTCTCTAATAAAACTTGTAGAACAAGATTGCTAAGATGCATCAATTTTTATTTTTAAATCTTTATTGAAATGCTTTTGGTTAACCAGTCTTGATAGAAATTGAATCAGTATAGAAGTAGGATCAGTGTGCTAAACCAAAACCAGTGTTTTAAAACTACTCTGAAAATCAGAGGAGAGGTATTATGGGCCAAACTATTATATGAGACTTTTTCTGAAACTTATGATTGATGAAAAGTATAATGATCATGGATTATCAAATACCTTTGGGATGACACCAGATATGTTAAAAAAAAATCCAAGTCTTCATAGTAGTACAAAATAACATATCCTGTAATTTTTATTTATTCAGGCAGTGGAAGGAAGACAAGATCATTGTTGTGCAAATTTCATCTTCAAAATATATTATTTTGGTGGCAGAGCCAAGATGGTGGAGAACAGATGTGACTCTGTGACCTCCTTTGACCTTTCTCTCAAACTAACAGCAGATTAAACCTCTAAATTGGTTTTGAAGTCAAAGCACTCCCAAATATTTGGAGTACAATACACTCTTGGAAGAACCTCAGAACAGGTTTGTTTCAAATGGGCAGGGGGATAGTGTGCCTAGCCCAGACAGCAGTGGCGGGTGACAGGGCAGGAAGCCCATTTGGGACTCAGAGTGTGGCAGTTTCTAAGCACCTGGGAAGCTTCTCTGAGCTTCTTAGACCACTCTTCCCTGGTTGCAAGCAGGTGCTTTGGCAGATCTGCCTTTTATAAAAGGTAGATTGTAAACCACTGAGAACCCTGGACCCAGTCCCAGTTGCCCAGCACCAGAAGTGAATCAATGGAACTGCCCCAGAGCAAATTAAAGCAGTTGTTGCTCCTTTGCTTTGAACAGACCTCAAGCTTTAAAAAATGAATAAAAAAAATCAAAAAAGAACTCTCACCATAGACAGCTTTTAGGTAGAGAGAGAACAGACATCAGATCCTGAGGTTCATAAAGGTAAAGCAACCCCAGAGGAAGCCACAAAGTGACACATGAGCTGATCCCCATTTCACAAGGCTTTCCTGGAAGATTGCTTAAAGAATCTCAAAAGAGAGTTAGAAGAAAAATGGGGAAATGAATTGAGATCAGTATGAAAAAGACACTGATTCACTGAAAAACAAAAGTGGTGAAATGGAAAAAGACACCAACTCACTGAAAAACAAAAGTGATGAAATGGAAAAAGACAACAATTCACTGGACAACAATTTTGGTAAAATGGAAAAAAGATTGCAATGAACAAAAAAATTCAATTGGCCAATTACAAAAGGAGCTATAAAAAGGTAACTGAAGAAAATAATACACTAAAAATTAGAATTGAACAAATGGAAGTGAATGAATCAATAAGACTTCAGGAATCAGTCAAACAAAAACAAAAAAATGAAAAGATAGAAGAAAATATAAAATATTTCATAGGAAAATTAATTAAACTGGAAAATAGATCTAGGAGAGACAAGATAAGGATTATTGGACATCCTGACAGCCATGATTGAAAAAAAAAAGAGAACCTAGACACTATCTTACAGGAAATTATGAAAGAAAACTATCCTGATATTTTAGAATCAGAAGGTAAAATAGCCATCAAAAGGATGCACCGATCACCTCCTGAAAGAGACTCCAAAATTAAATCTGTAAGTAATATTGTGGCTAAATTTCAGGACTATGACACCAAGGAAAGGATATTGCAAGCAGCTAGAAAAAAACAATTCAAATACTGAGGAGCCATAATTAGGATCACCCAGGATTTATCAGCTAAAGGATCAAAGGGCATGGGATCAGATATTCTGAAAGGCAAAGGAACTGGGATTACACCCAAGAATAAACTATCCAGGTATAATGAGCATTATCTTTCAGGGAAGAAGATGGGCATTTAATGATATAGGTGAATTTCACCTATTTCTAATGAAAAGACCAGTTCAGAACAAAAAATTTGACCTTCAAACACAGAACTCAAGAGAAGCATAAAACGGCAAAAAGGAAAGAACTCTTGAGAACTACATTTCTATTACAGATATACTTAGAGAATGGGGGTATAATTTGATTTTACTTTGATAATATGAAAAATTATTTAGAGGTGGAAAGGGAATCATAGTACAAAAAAAGGAAAAGGAGATAAATTAGGTTAAAAAAAAGGAGGTAAAAATAAGGTAAAATCTCATGAAGAGTCAAAGAAAACCTAATATAATTGAGGGAAAGAAAGCGGGGGAATGAGAATTGGGTGAATCTTACTCTCATCAGATTGGGCTTTAATAGAGAATATCAAACATATTTGGTTTCACAAAGAAACTTGTCCTACCTTATAGGGAAGTGGGAGGGAAAAGAGGAAAAGAAAGGGAATGATTAATAGAAGGGAAAATAGAAGAATTAGTGGAAAGATGTAAAAAAAAGAGGAAGGGGCTCTAAAGGGGGGAGGACTGTTTGAGGGAGGTGGTCCTCAAAAGCAAAATACTGGGGAGGGGGAGGGGAGAAAGGGGAAAGGAAAGAGAAAAACATAACTGGATAATTAAGGTGGCAGGAAATACAGAATTAGTTATTTTAACTGTGAATGTGAATGGGATAGACTCTCTTATAAAATGGAAGTGGATAGCATACTGGATTAAAAGACAGAATCCTACAATATGTTGTTTACAAGAAACACATTTAAAGCATAGAGATACATACAAAGTGAAGGTAAAGGGTTGGAGCAGAATCTATTATGTTTCAGGTGAACAACAACAACAACAACAAAAAAGCAGGGATAGCAATCCTGATCTCATATCAAGTAAAAGCAAAGATAAGGAAGAAAACTATATTTTACTAAAGAGTACCATAGATAATGAAGCAATGTCAATGCTAAACATATATGCACCAAGTAGGATAGCATCCAGATTTTTAGAGAAGTTAAGAAAGATGAAAGAAGAAATAGACAGCAAAACTATACTAGGGGGATCTCAACCTTACTCTCTGAGAACTAGATAAATCAAACCACAAAATAAATAAGAAAGAAGTTAAGGAGGTAAACAAAATGTTAGAAAAGTTAGGTATGATAGATATTTGGAGAAAAATGAATGAAGACAGAAAGGAGTTTACTTTTTTCTCAGTGGTTCATGGAACTTATATAAAAATTGAACACATGTTAAAACATAAAAACCTCAAAATCAAATGCAGAAAGGCAAAAATAATACCTACATTTTTTTCAGATCATGATGTAATAAAATCATTAGCAAAATAAGGTCAGGAGAAAATAGACCCAAAGTTAATTGCAAATTAAATAATCTAATCCTAAAGAATGAATAGGTGAAACAACAAAT